>CM059309.1:7972500-8150000 GCA_030340665.1 Neosalanx taihuensis | reverse complement strand
ACTGCTGGATCTCACTGTGGACCTCACTGTGAACCCCACTGTGGACCTCACTGTGGATCTCACTGCTGGACCTCACTGTGGACCTCACTGTGGATCTCACTGTGGATCTCACTGCTGGATCTCACTGTGGACCTCACTGTGGACCCCACTGTGGACCTCACTGTGGACCTCACTGTGGATCTCACTGCTGGATCTCACTGTGGACCTCACTGCTGGACCTCACTGTGGACCTCACTGTGGACCTCACTGTGGACCTCACTGTGGAGCCCACTGTGGACCTCACTGTGGACCCCACTGTGGACCTCACTGTGGACCTCACTGTGCTTTCTTTTTCTTCTAAGCAGCTGTAGCTGTTTTTTTAACCATTCAGGCACGGACTCTGCTGGCGAGGGGCTGGACGGCTTGTCTTTGTGTCCACGCGACAACGGAGGTGGACCCGGAGGTGGTGTGTGTGTGTATATACGTCGCATCACCGTTAGGGTTTTCACTCTCGTTGGCACGCGGTGAGGAACAGCGATGCGCTCGTTAAAGGGAACAGCTTTAGAACAGACCATCCACGCGCTGCCTCGGCTGCCTCGCGCATCAGAATGTTCCTTTTAGAAACACAGCGTATTCCCTCGAGGAGGTCTGAGACGCCGCACGAGCGCGCCTTCTTGTCATGGGAGAGTCAACACGGCTGTTCCGCCACATTTAATGGAAAAACGGGTTTGGGCGATCGCTCGTGCGATGAGACAATCCGGTATTATTAAGTAGCCGCGAGCGTTTTAATACACCCCAATATGGCTGATCAGAGCAGCATCCAGTCATCTGCGTCTAAGAGCATAAGGCCGTTCAAATCCAGCGAGGAGTACCTGTACGCCATGAAGGAGGATCTGGCGGAGTGGCTCAACACCCTGTATGACCTGGAGGTGACTGCGGACACCTTCATGGAGGGTCTCGGGACTGGCTGTGCCCTCTGCCGGCATGCCAACAACGTGACCCGCGCTGCGTTAGACTTCCAGCTGGAGCACCCAGAAGCTGCACAGACCCTGAGATTCCCCAGTAAGGAGGTGGTGTTCCAGTCAAGAAACGTGGTTCCTGGGTCTTTTTTAGCACGAGACAACGTGTCTAATTTCATCGCATGGTGTCGACAGGAGTTGTGGATTAAGGATGTTTTAATGTTTGAAACCAACGACCTGGTGGAAAGATGCAACGAGAAGAATTTCGTGTTGTGCCTGTTGGAAGTGGCGAGACGGGGGGCCAAGTTCGGTATGTTGGCCCCGATGTTGATCCAACTGGAGGAGGAGATAGAGGAGGAGATCCGTGATCAGGAGAACCAGAGGGACCCGGGGGAACAGGCTGAGCCTAGCCCGCCCAGCAGGTGCTTCAGTCGGAAGGAGAGTGTGGGTGTGGAGGAGGAGGGTGTGAGCCTGGATGAACCTGATCCTTACACCCACTGCCAGCAGAAGAGGGTCTTATGTGACATGAGGAACTTGGACGAGTTGGTAAGAACATTTGAGAAAGGCTTCATTGTGATTGGTGGGTGGATGGTGGATTTGAAAAAGCAATTGTGCCTAAATGTATTTAATCACTGCCACCCTGTTTTGGATTAAGGTTCAGTTTCTGCTAGTTCAGTAACTTAATAGAGCTGGAACTGAAGTGTGTGTGTGTGCTGGTAAATGTTGATGATATCTTTGAACACCCTGTTTGTGATCATGACTTACTGTGTCCTGTGTTTTTACACTGTCACGAGAAGCCAGTTAGCAGCTGACTGCTGGTACAGCGAGAACCTAGCTGACCTCTGAACCCTTGGCTTTCTCTCTGGCCTCATAAAGCAAGAGCTTTCTCACCTGCCTGCCATGATCGCCCCCTCTCTCTCCCTCTCTCACTCCACCTGTCTATGTCTCTCTGCCCCCCCTCTCTCTATCTCTCTCTCTCTCTCTCTCTCTCTCTCTCTCTCTCTCTCTGTGTGTCTATGTCTCTCTGCCCCTCCCCCCCTCTCTCTCTCTCCCTCTGTGTCTCTATGTCTCTCTGCCCCTCCTCCCTCTGTGTCTCTATGTCTCTCTGCCCCCTCCTCTCTCTCAGGCTCAGGTGAATGTTGACACTCAGAGGGTCAGGGTGTGTTTCAGGGTCTCATTCCACACATTCCTTCACAGCCAGGTAGTGGAGGGTTAGAGGCAGGTGGAGGTGAGAGAACTGCCCCCCCCCCCCCCCCCCCCCCCCGGCAGAGGAGAGAACTGCCCCCCCCTGGGAGAGGAGAGAACTGCCTCCCACAGAGAGAGGAGAGAACTGCCCCCCCGGGAGACGAGAGAATTGCCCCCCTGGGAGAGGAGAGAACTGCCCCCCCCCTGGGAGGGGAGAGAACTGCCCCCCACCTGGGAGAGGAGAGGACTGCCCCCCCCCATGGGAGAGGAGAGAACTGCCCCCCCCCGGGAGAGGCGCGCAGGGCAGAAGTGATGGGCAGGAGTGTGTTGTCAAGGCAGGCTCATGGTCCATGTGCTCGGGGTCGGGAGTGGAGTTCATAATTTGGTGCGGATGAGGCAGGGAGGACAAGGCTGCCTTTCATTCTGACGGAGGGAGGGCGAGGGGTGGCAGGAAGAAGGGTGAGGAGGGAGAGAGAGGGTTGGTGGGAGGAAGGGTGAGGAGGAAGAGAGGATGAGAGGGGGGGGGGTTGGTCAGCAGTCATCCTCCTGCTCGTCAGACACAGCCTCCCCCCCCCCCGGGTCCCCCACCCCCCCTGTGTCCGAGGGAAGGGAGTCAGACTAGTGTCCTGGGTCTGTGTGTACCCAGCCTCTCACCTCCACACTCCCACACTGCCCCTCTGCTCACTGTCCTGGGTCTGTGTGTACCCAGCCTCTCACCTCCACACTCCCACACTGCCCCTCTGCTCACTGTCCTGGGTCTGTGTGTACCCAGCCTCTCACCTCCACACTCCCACACTGCCCCTCTGCTCACTGTCCTGGGTCTGTGTGTACCCAGCCTCTCACCTCCACACTCCCACACTGCCCCTCTGCTCACTGTCCTGGGTCTGTGTGTACCCAGCCTCTCACCTCCACACTCCCACACTGCCCCTCTGCTCACTGGCACGACTCAGCCAATCACAGCGTTCTGCTGAGTGCGTCGGCCTGTCTGAAGTCCTGGGTGACCTGGTGCAGACCGGGGGGTGGGGGGGGGGTGGGGGTGGGGGGGGTGGGGGACAGGAGAGTTAGACTGGCGGGCGTCCTGTTGTTGAAGTGACCAGGGTGAGTCATGCTGTGTTCTGAGGGCACAGCTCTCCGCCTTCACGTCTGCCTTGGTAAAGTGCCGAGGAAAGAGCCGGAAAGAGCTTTTATCAGCAACCTCTCCCAGAGAGGACTGAGGACCCAAGACAACAGCCAGTAAAACATTCATCCAAACTGGGACTGAAGAGGATACAATTACAGTGATTTTTCCCTCTGTGCTGTAGTATCCTGTTTGAAATGATGGCTGCTCTGGTTTAAAAAGGAAAAAAAAAACCTGTAAATAAGCCCATTTCCCCTCCCTATAGATCTGTGAGTATTTGACTTCCTCTGGTTTTCTGGCTCGACCTTGTCTGGGTGTCGGTGAGGCCTCAGCCAATCAATGGGTCATCACATCCGCACCAGGAAGTCAACTTAGGAGCGTAGTTTAGCGTGAGTGGAGAGGGTTTGGTCCAGAACAGACACACTCTTCATTGTCTTCGTCATTCGTTGTGAAACGAAGGCCTGGAAACACACATGGTGACGTCATGATGCTGAGTCATTTCCTTCACTTCACCCTGGTCTTTATCAGTCAGTCTGATCCAGATGTCCACCTGGAAAAGTACAGTAAGATGAAAGGTGTGTGTGGTTCTAACAGGGTCACCACGCAGTCAGAGAACCGTGTGGCTTTAGAGGAACCAGGTAATCTATCAGAGGCAGCTAGAAGAACATCTCATCTCCAGTCTGAAGGAGAACAGTAAGATGTTCAGCAGCCAGACAGTTAGTGAGTGTTGTGATTAGGACAGGGGAGGAGTCTCACTCTCTCTAGTCTTTAGGACAGGGGAGGAGTCTCACTCTCTCTAGTCTTTAGGACAGGGGAGGAGTCACACTATCTCTAGTCTTTAGGACAGGGGAGGAGTCTCACTCTCTCTAGTCTTTAGGACAGGGGAGGAGTCTCACTCTCTCTAGTCTTTAGGACAGGGGAGGAGTCTCACTCTCTCTAGTCTTTAGGACAGGGGAGGAGTCTCACTCTCTCTAGTCTCTAGGACAGGGGAGGAGTCACACTATCTCTAGTCTCTAGGACAGGGGAGGAGTCTCACTCTCTCTAGTCTTTAGGACAGGGGAGGAGTCTCACTCTCTCTAGTCTTTAGGACAGGGGAGGAGTCTCACTCTCTCTAGTCTCTAGGACAGGGGAGGAGTCTCACTCTCTCTAGTCTTTAGGACAGGGGAGGAGTCTCACTCTCTCTAGTCTCTAGGACAGGGGAGGAGTCTCACTCTCTCTAGTCTTTAGGACAGGGGAGGAGTCTCACTCTCTAGTCTTTAGGACAAGGGAGGAGTCTCACTCTCTAGTCTTTAGGACAGGGGAGGAGTCTCACTCTCTCTAGTCTTTAGGACAGGGGAGGAGTCTCACTCTCTCTAGTCTTTAGGACAAGGGAGGAGTCTCACTATCTCTAGTCTTTAGGACAGGGGAGGAGTCTCACTCTCTCTAGTCTTTAGGACAGGGGAGGAGTCTCACTCTCTCTAGTCTCTAGGACAGGGGAGGAGTCTCACTCTCTAGTCTTTAGGACAGGGGAGGAGTCTCACTCTCTCTAGTCTTTAGGACAGGGGAGGAGTCTCACTCTCTCTAGTCTTTAGGACAGGGGAGGAGTCTCACTCTCTCTAGTCTTTAGGACAGGGGAGGAGTCTCACTCTCTCTAGTCTTTAGGACAGGGGAGGAGTCTCACTCTCTCTAGTCTTTAGGACAGGGGAGGAGTCTCACTCTCTCTAGTCTTTAGGACAGGGGAGGAGTCTCACTCTCTCTAGTCTCTAGGACAGGGGAGGAGTCTCACTCTCTAGTCTTTAGGACAAGGGAGGAGTCTCACTCTCTCTAGTCTTTAGGACAGGGGAGGAGTCTCACTCTCTCTAGTCTTTAGGACAGGGGAGGAGTCTCACTCTCTCTAGTCTTTAGGACAGGGGAGGAGTCTCACTCTCTCTAGTCTTTAGGACAAGGGAGGAGTCTCACTCTCTCTAGTCTTTAGGACAGGGGAGGAGTCTCACTCTCTCTAGTCTTTAGGACAGGGATCACCAATCCTGGTCCTCGAGGTGCTCGAGGACATTTCTCGATGTTTCCCTGCTCCAGCACACCTGATTCAAATAAAGGGTCATTATGAGGCTTCCACAGAGCTTGATAACGCCCCCTTCATTAGAATCAGGTGTGCTGGAGCAGGGAAACATCTAAAACTGTCAGGACAGCGGACCTCGAAAACCAGGATTAGGACAGGGGAGGAGTCTGTGTTATTTAAGGAAAACTGTCTCTCTCTAGTCTTTAGGGCATTGAGACTTTACTGCGTAATTCTGAAAGATTAATGTCGACTTGTTTCTGAAAAGTAACTGTTTCCCCCCGTAAAGAAGTCGATAAACCCGTAAAAGTTTGGTTCTGTGTTGAATTCCTGACAGCTCACGACTTAATCACACAAACGACCTCCCTAATTCCCACTATCAATCATATTGATAAAACGTCGCTCAGATGAACAGAATTGCTCAGATGAACAGAATTGAGAGTCAGAGTGGAGATGAGCTCAGAATGACCTTAGGGAGCGTTCCATTAATACTCCTCTGCAGGGCTGACCCTCTTGCACTGCTACAGGCTACAGCTGGCTACTCTATAGCTACATCCACCCAGGGATGATCCATTAGTGGATCCCCCCACCCCCACCCAGCATCCCGTATCTCCTACCTCCAGATTAGAACAGTCCTATCCATCCATCCCATCACACTGTGAGCTTGTGGGTGTGAGGTTAGGGGACACGCCCCCTCCTGTTGTTTACTTAGCTTTGCAGCTTCGCTGTCTCAGCTGTGGGCTTGGACAGTACTCAAGCCCCAGGCTTGTTGGCCTATATATATACACTGAACCAGTCTCACATGCCTGTAGAATAACACACACACACACGCACACACTCTCTGGGAACATACTGAAACCATCACAGGCTTTACACAGGACGTATAGCCTCAGTACATGCACACGTGTGTGTGTGTGTGTGTGTGGAGTGATGACTGGCCACACTGAAAGGATGCTTTGTGTTCTTCCTCCGCTCTCCTCGTCCCTTTCTTCCTCTCAGACTCGTCCCCCCCCCCCCTCCACCCCCGGGCATCAACACCCAGCTTCTGTTTAGTTCATAAACACACAACAAGCCCCCCCGCCACCCCCTACCCGCCACCCCCCTCCACCCCCGTAAACAGCCCTGTTCCACAGCTTGTGACCCTGAGGAATGATAAGGCAACTGGCAGTATTCCTGTGGCGGCAAGAGAGGAGGAAGGAGAGAGAGAGATAGATAGAAAAAGAGAGAAAGAGAGCGAGAGAGAGAGTTTGCAGGAAGAGAGATAGCTGGGCTGCAGGTTGACAAGGCAGTAATGTCAACAGCCACTCAGGTCCATTAGTGACCCAGTCTAACTCATGTGTCCAGTATGAGGAGGGGAAGGAGAGCCAGCAGCAGATCGCTGTGCCTGAAGTGTCTTTACTGAACACTCTGCTACACTCGCCTGGCATGGCTTTTACTCAGAGAGAGAGGGCGTGTGTGTGTGTGTGTGTGTGTGAGACAGGGCGTATGTGTGAGGGAGAAAGAGAGTGCTGGAGTGTGTGATTGTATGTGAGAGCATGTGTGTGTGTGTCAGAGAGGGAGGGAGAGCATGTGTATATGTGCGAGGGAGAGAGAGAGAAAAGTAGGTCACCATAGCTCTGCAGTGTGTTTTCCTGTCTGCCTGCCTGTCTCTCTGTCTGTCTGCCTGTCTGTCTCTCTGTCTGTCTGCCTGTCTGTCTCTCTGTATGTCTGCCTGTCTGTCTCTCTGTATGTCTGCCTGTCTGTGCTGGTGCAGCCTGCCTGTCTGCCTGTCTGTCTGTCTCTCTGTCTGTCTGCCTGTCTGCTTGTCTGCTTGTCTGCCTGGCTGTACTGGTGCAGCCTGCCTGTCTGCCTGCTTGTCTGCCTGCTTGTCTGCCTGCCTGTCTGTCTGTCTGCCTGTCTGCCTGTCTGTGTTGGTGCTGCCTGTCTCTGGGTAGCTGTTTCCAGCCTCTCACTCTCTCCCTGGAAGTGTTTTAAAGGTGACATCACCTTCGTCGCCATGAGTGTTTCATCGTTTAGCGGTGGTTAGTGAGCGCAGCCTGCGTGTCCCGCCTCTTCCTCGGCTGCCTCCAGCCTTTTTATTGGTGCAGAGTCCAACTGGAATTGCAGTAGAATCCACATGATTATCCACATGCTCTGCATATGTGTGTGTGAGTGTGTGTGTGTGTGACCGTGTGGGTGTCTTGGTGTGTGTGCGTGTCTGTGTGTATCTGTGTGTGTGCATGCGAGCGTGCGTGTATGTCTGGGTGTGTGTCTGTGTGTGTGTGTGTCTCTGTGTGTGTGTTTGTGTGTGTATGTCTGTCTGTGTGTCTGTGTGTGTGTCTGTGTGTGATCCCCCATCAGTCTGGCTCTCTGCCTTCACCAGCTGGCTTGTCAAGGTCACAGGTGTTGACTGGCATCATCAGGCACCAGAGCCACTACAGTTCAGAGAGTGAGTTCAAATCCCTTCACCCATGCAGACGCCATGCAGACGCCATGCAGACGCCATGCAGACGCCATGCAGACGCCATGCATGTCCCCTGTCCTATTTGAACCAACAGCAGGGTAAAGGTTGTGTGTGTTTGTGTGTGTTTGTGTGTGTTTGTGTACACTACAGTGGCTGCCTCGGTGTGCACACACACACACACACACACACACTGTTTATAAACAGTCTTCTGTTTGAGAAGGTTCCTCTTGGTTTGTTCTCCTGTTCTAAGCAGGACGAGCCGGTTGGTTCAGTCTTGGTTTTGTGTTTTCTCAGGAGCTGCTCAGAGGATTCTGGGTACTTTTCTTCTGGTTCAACAGCTCTTAAGCCTGTGGCAGCTCAGGTTTTGTTATCCATCCATCTCAGATGAGCCGAATCTTTCTGTGACGTTGGTTATGAAACCTTTCCCAGAGTCAGGAATGTGTTTGTTTTGATCTCCTTGGTGTTGGAGTGTTCATATCTCTGGCTGGTTACAGGTGGGAACCGGTTTGAACAGGAACACAGTCTTGGGCCTGAAGGAGTAATCAACTCTAAAGTTCCCTAAAAATACCCCCCCCCCCATCCCCTGGTGGTCTAGATCCCCTCCCCTGATAGGGAGGGGGTGAGGGGTCGTCCTCTGATATCAGAGATGTTTCCTCTCTTTAAGGGTCCGTCCACTCTCCTGAGGACCCCTGGCTTTGGAATAGCAGAAGATTCCGGAATGCCCGTCGGTTGTCAGCATTCCATTGGAACAAATGTGTTTTGGATTAACTGATTTGAATTACATACCCATGTCAAAAAGCAGCAAAAACATTTAAAACCATTTGAAAGCCAACCAATCCTTCTAAACAAGTCTTATTATATGGTATTTTTCCAAAAAGATATGATACAAGTTCCTCAGGAACCAATTAGGATAGAGAGGCCTAAATCCTTTTTTTATCTGGCCTGCCTCTCCCATTTCCTCTGTATTATGTGTCTCCTGAGGGGGTACGTTGTTTAGACAAGCCGCCCCCCTCTCCTCCCCCCCCCCCACCCCCCACACACACACACACACACTCTTCCCCCTTATCTCCCCGGTACCCACCCTGCCTCCCCCAGCCCAGGAGGGCCCCCAGGAGAGGATGATCTCACCCCCCAGCCAGAGACGGCCCCTCTCCACACACCGTCAGGTGACTGAGGTCTGGTTTAGGGTTAGTTCTTTTTTATCAGACGCTCTTATCCAGAGTGACTTACAGCAAGTACAGGGACATCCCCCCCCCACTGAGACAAGTAGGGTGAAATGCCTTGCCCAAGGACACAACATCATGTTGACATGGCAGGTAATCGAAGCGGTTCCTCTTCGTGCTGGTTGGGTTCTTCTCCTCACTGTGGAACATCTGCAGAGAACATGCTGGTCCCATGTGACCGACACTCGTCCATAATTCATCCTCTTGTTTGCTTCCACATGCCTGCTCCAAAACCTCGTATCTCTCTCTTTCTGCTCTTTCTCCCTCTCTCTCTCTCTCTCTCTCTCTCTCTCTCTCTCTCTCTCTCTTTCTTTCTCTCTCTCTCTCTCTCTCTCTCCCTCCCTCTCTCTCTCTCTCTCTCTCTCTCTTTCTCTCTCTCTCTCTCTCTCCCTCTCTCTCTCTCTCTCTCTCTCTCTCTCCCCTCCCTCTCTCTCTCTCTCTCCCTCTCTCTCCCTCCCTCTCTCTCTGTGTGAGAGAGACCCTGAAAAAGACTGTTTTCAACAGAGTACAGTAAGATAAAACACATGAATGCTAACGTCTGTCTGTCTGCCGGCCATCTTGGGAACTGACTTCGTTCCTCCACTTCCACAAGCCTGTGACCTTCTTGCTTTGGGGTGAAACCTGCATCCTCCGAGGGATGGGACGTGGAGGGGGGGAGGGCTGGACGGACAGGGGGGAGGGCTGGACAGACAGGGGGGAGGGCTGGACGGACAGGGGGGAGGGCTGGACGGACAGGGGGGAGGGCTGGACAGGGGTGGGGAGGGGTGGAGGAGGGCAGAAAGTCTAAAGAAAGAAAATTAAGTATTCTGTAAAAAAAAAGAGAAAAAAAGTAGGAAGGGCATGTTCTGTGTAAGTCTGTTGCCACGGTGATCTTTCCATTAAGTCACTGGCTGGGTCTGATCCAAACAGGGATTGGCCACCTAGAGGAACCATGATGAAGGGGGGGGGGGGGGGGGGGGCGAGAGACACTGAGACAGAGAGAGAGAGAGCGGGGGGGGGGGGACAGAGAGAGAGGGAGAGAGACACAGAGAGAGACAGATGGGGGAGAAAGAGAGAGGGAGAGAAAAAGAGAGAGAGAAAGAGAGACACAGTAGAGAGTGAGAGAGCGAAGGAAAAATAAACGACTGAAAACAGACGTCATATGAAAACAGGAAGAGAGGGGGGGGGGGGTGAGAGAGGGAGAGAGAGAGAGAGAGGGCTGATGAGGGAGAGAGAGAGAGAGAGAGAGAGAGAGGGCTGATGAGGGAGAGAGAGAGAGAGAGGGATAGATTGCTTGGCTGACAGATGGAGAGAGCAGGATTGTGAGAGAGAAAACAGGACCTTGTGGAGGGAGGAGAGCGTAGAGAGGGATTATCCTGTCATCTCAGGGAAGCAGGTGAGAAATTCGGATTTATCCAGCCTCTCTTTCATTAGCATATGGAGGACTGCTATTTTAGGGAAATAACTAGGTGCCCCCCTCATCTATTGAATAAGGTATAATCTGGAAAATGAGCTCCTCACCACAAGCATTGAACCCTCCCTACAGACAAGTCTGAACCTGGAGGGCTTTTAGGACCACACAGCCCAGTCCAGTGGAGACACCCTGGGCCATCAAAGTCCCCTTCTTCCTGTTCAGCAGGCTGATAGTTTCACCTTGTGATCGATCCTTCATCTGTGTGAAAAGATGAGGAGGTTGTTTTTTTATGTCATGGGCTCCCCTACTCTCTCTCTCTTTTTCTCCCTCTCTCTCCCGCCCCTCCCTCCCCTCCCCCCCCCTCCCTCCCTCCCCCCCCCCCCCCTCCCTCCCCCCCCCCCTCCCTCCCTCCCCCCCCCCCTCCCTCCCCCCCCCCCCTCCCTGATCACAGTCTCTCTGTCGACAAGTTTGCACACGTCTTTGCAGAGAGCCAAGAATAACATCAAAGTTCTCCGCTCCCAGGAAAGCCTCTCCCCAGCCTGTCTACATGAAGCTCCACCCAGAATCAGACCCCCTGAATCAGACCCCCAGAATCAGACCCCAGAATCAGACCCCCAGAATCAGACCCCCTGAATCAGCCCCCCAGAATCAGACCCCCTGAATCAGACCCCGAGAATCAGACCCCCTGAATCAGCCCCCCAGAATCAGACCCCGAGAATCAGACCCCGAGAATCAGACCCCCCGAATCAGACCCCCAGAATCAGACCCCCAGAATCAGACCCCCTGAATCAGCCCCCCAGAATCAGACCCCCTGAATCAGACCCCGAGAATCAGACCCCCCGAATCAGACCCCCAGAATCAGACCCCCAGAATCAGACCCCCTGAATCAGCCCCCCAGAATCAGACCCCCTGAATCAGCCCCCCAGAATCAGACCCCCCGAATCAGCCCCCCAGAATCAGACCCCCTGAATCAGCCCCCCAGAATCAGCCCCCCAGAATCAGACCCCCAGAATCAGACCCCCAGAATCAGACCCCTAGCATCAGGCAGGCAGGCAGGCAGGGTCAGATGCAGGATCAGAGGCAGCTGAGGTAGGGTCAGAAGCAGGATCAGAGGCAGCTAAGGCAGGGGCAGAGACAGGGGCAGAGGCAGCTGAGGCAGGGTCAGAGGCAGGATCAGAGGCAGCTAAGGCAGGGGCAGAGACAGGGGCAGAGGCAGCTGAGGCAGGGTCAGAGGCAGGATCAGAGGCAGCTGAGGCAGGGGCAGAGGCAGGATCAGAGGCAGCTGAGGCAGGGGCAGAGGCAGGGGCAGAGACAAGGCCCTCTGTATTGAAGCTAAGACACTCCTCCTTTCACAACACAGTGAGTTTATAGAGGGGGACTTGGTTATCAGAACTGAATGAAGAGTTGGATCACAGTGCTGCTGTCTGAATATCATCTGAGCAAGTGTTTGTTATCCTGCTGTGGGTGGTAATCTGTTTATTTTCTCTCTCTCTTTCCCTCTTCCTCTCCCCTCCCTCCCCCCTGTCCCCCAGGTACGGGAGATTCTTGGCCGCTGTTCCTGTCCAGCCCAGTTCCCCATGACCAAGGTGTCGGAGGGGAAGTACAAAGTGGGCGACTCCAGCGCTCTGATCTTCATCCGGGTACGATGATAACCCCTCCCACCTCTGCTGTCATCACAGCACTCATCCACGCATGGCAACAAGCCGCTGCAACCCTTCACATTTCACCTGTCAGTGTGTGTGTGGGTGTGTGGGTGTGTGTGTGTGTGTGTGTGTGTGTGTGTGTGTGTGTGTGTGTGTGGAGGACTCCTGTGGTGTGTGCATATGGCAGGGCCTGCTGGCATTATTTCAGAACATTCTAGAACACGGCTCGTATCAACACACGGATCATCCAGCTGGCTGATTTCATCAAAGCTCGCTGAACTGTGCTTCACGGTGCTTCACTGTGCTTCACCGTGCTTCACCGTGCTTCAACGTGCTTCACTGTGCTTCACGGTGCTTCACGGTGCTTCACTGTGCTTCATGGTGCTTCACTGCCAGCCTCCCATCCCCAGCCTCCCATCCCCAGCCTCCCATCCCCAGCCTCTCATCCCCAGCCTCCCATCCCCAGCCTCCCATCCCCAGCCTCCCATCACCAGCCTCCCATCACCAGCCTCCCATCCCCAGCCTCTCATCCCCAGCCTCTCATCCCCAGCCTCCCATCCCCAGCCTCCCATCACCAGCCTCCCATCCCCAGCCCCTCAGTCCACTCAGGCCCCACAAGACATGAATAGAACTCTGGGTCATTTCCTGGCTGGTGCTGGTATCAGTCCAGACGGCTGTTCTTACCGGCTGTTCCTGTTGGCTGCCTGTTCTTCTGTGTCTCAGCCTTGGTTCCAGACCAGGGTGGTGCCACGAAACCTAATCTGCCCTCCCTCCCTCCCCCCCACTACCCCCCCCCCCTCCCTCCAGACTTCCTTCCTGATCGATCGTTTCATCTTCTCTCGTCTAAATCGAACATGAGACACAGTCTCCGCCTCCCTGTGCTTCTGAGTCCTTCAGACAGTCATTTACATTTAATCATTCCAGCAGACTCTCTTATCCAGAGAGACTTACAGCAAGTACAGGGACATCCCCCCCCCCCCCCCCGAGGCAAGTAGGGTGAAGTGCCTTGCCCAAGGACACAATGTCATGTTGACACAGCCGGGGTTTGAACCAGGGACCTTCTGATTACTAGCCTGTGGTAGTAAGGCTAGTAAGGGTGTGGTGTCTCCAGCAGGTGAGTGTTGGAGGGGCTGTTCAGCTGAGCCTCAGGCAGCTAGTGAAGCTGTGATTAGGGTTAAACCCTGTCTGGCCTGGGTAGGCTGTCCTCTGTCAGATTAACTTCCTGCGTGACTCCGCCCCCCCCCCCCCCCCCCCCCTCAGCCCTCCTCCAATAGGGTGACAGTGATTATGCATATCCCCCAGCATCCTCTAGTGAAGCCAGCTCAACTTCCTTGTTCGTCTGTAGGGAGGAAGCAGGCAGTCTGGCTGGCTGCATCAGAACTAACAGGCCCCTCATTCACCTGCCAAGAGCAGAGAAGATGATCAGGAGGGGAGGAGGAGAGTGTGTCTGTGTGTGTGTGTGTGTGTGTGTGTGTGTGTGTCTGTCTGACTGTGTGTCTGTGTGTGTGTGTGTGTTTGGGGTGCTGCAGTGTCAGCCATGAGCTTGAAGCACACTAAAAATAAGCAATTTTAGAAGGGAATTGCCCCTCCCCCCCTTCCCCCTTCTCTGCTCCCCCAGATGACAAGAAAGCCTGTGTTTGCTGTTGCCATAGAAACAGGGATTGCTTTTCTCCAGCTGTGGAGGGCGTGTGTGTGTGTGTGTGTGTGTGTGTGTGTGAGAGAGATGGGGGGCTGTCATCCACATCCCTCTCAGTCATACCATGTCACAATGTGTGTGTAGATATGTGTGTGCGTGGATGTGTGTGTGGATGTGTGTGTGGATGTGTGTGTGTGGATGTGTGTGTGTGTGTGTGGATGTGTGTGTGTGGATGTGTGTGTGTGGATGTGTGTGCCTGAACGAGCAGAGGAGAGGAGCGTGGGAGGAGACCTGTGTGTCTCCCCCTCCAGCTCCCTTCTCCTTTGAAGTACAGAGGAGGAGAGAGGGAGGGAGAGAGAGAAAGATAGAGAGGGAGAGAGAGGGAGAGAGAAGGAGAGAGAGAGGGAGCGAGAAAGATAGAGAGGGAGAGAGAGAAAGAAAGAGGAAAAAGTAAGCTCTGTATTTTCCTCCCCTCTCCTTTTAATTGTGTGTTGGCATGGCGATGAACAGTGCTCATAATGGCAGCAGCTGGGGCGGTCGTGTGGGACGGGGGGGTTGGGGGGGGGTTGGGGGGGGGGGTTGGGGGGGGGGTCAGGAGGGGGGGTGTACATCTAAAGTGTTGCGTAACTTTGAGGGTACATGGCAAATAGAAAAGCTAATGCTTTCCCACTTGTGTGTGTGTCTCTGTGTATGTCTGTGTGTGTGTGTCTGTTTGTGTGTGTGTATCTGTGTGTGTGTGTGTGTGGTTCCTCTCTCCTCAGGTGCTGCGCAGTCATGTGATGGTGCGTGTGGGAGGAGGCTGGGATACGCTGGAACACTACCTGGACAAGCATGACCCCTGCCGCTGTGCCGCCTTCGGTGAGGTCACTTCCTGTCTCCCACACAGACTCCGACCATTGTTGGTCTCCTTGGCAACATCTCGTTTGTTTTTTACGAGTCAGGCCACTTTCTTTATTCAAATAGGGCCGTCCTTATCTCGTTCAACAGGCTGACATTCAGGTCGTAATGTACAGTAGATTACAGCCAGCAGACTAGCATCAGGGTTAGCAGTGTGGCTAACAGGGTCATGCACTCCAGCAGATTTCAGCTAGCACACTAGCAGCACGGTTAGCAGTGTGGCTAACAGGGTCATACACTCCAGCAGACTTCAGCTAGCAGACTAGCATCAGGGTTAGCAGTGTGGCTAACAGGGTCATACACTCCAGCAGATTTCAGCTAGCAGACTAGCAGCAGGGTTAGCAGTGTGGCTAACAGGGTCATACACTCCAGCAGACTTAAGCTAGCAGGCTAGTATCAGGATTAGCAGTGTGGCTAACAGGGTCATATACTTCAGCAGACTTCAGCTAGCAGGCTAGCATCAGGGTTAGCAGTGTGGCTAACAGGGTCATATACTTCAGCAGACTTCAGCTAGCAGGCTAGCATCAGGGTTAGCAGTGTGGCTAACAGGGTCATATACTTCAGCAGACATCAGCTAGCAGGCTAGCAGCAGTTCATCCCTCACACAGCTCTGGAAACATGACCTGACACCTGCCACAGCTGCTCCTGAGTCTGCAGAGAGAGAGCAGAGCATCGGTGTCACAGCTCAGAAGACTGAGAGCATCAGGCTGTGTGTCCCCTCCCTCCCTCCCCCTCCCCCCCCCTCCCTCCCCTCCCCCCCCCAGCTGACTACAGTGATCCAGTGTTCTGACCCAGGCGAGCCTCAGATATGACAGGATGTTTACAAGCCCCGCCCCTCCCCTGCTGTTAAAGGTGCTATCAGCAGACATCAGTGTGGAGGCTGGCGTGCTTATCTGAAGGAAGCTCAGACAGGAAGTGATGTCGGCCCTGCAGGGACATGATCCTCTGCTCTGTCGGCTTTCCTTAGCAGATTAGTGAGGGTTGTCTAGGTGTCAGGACAGCTTCTGTGTCCCTGCATGTCTTCTCTAACACTACTGCCTGCCTGCCTGCCTGCCTGCCTGCCTGCCTGTCTGCCTGTCTGTCTGCCTGTCTGCCTGTCTGTCTGCCTGCCTGCCTGCCTGTCTGCCTGTCTGTCTGTCTGTCTGATTGCCTGCCTGCCTGCCTGCCTGCCTGCCTGCCTGCCTGCCTGCCTGTCTGCCTGTCTGCCTGTCTGTCTGCCTGTCTGCCTGTCTGCCTGATTGTCTAACTCTCGGTCTGCCTGTCTGTCTGTCTGTCTGTCTGCCTGTTGGATTTGTTTGTTTGCCTGTTTGTGTGCCTGCCTCATTGTCGAACTGTCTGTCTGTCTGTCTGACTGTCTGTCTGACTGTCTGTCTGTCTCTCCAGCCCATCGTTACCACCAGTCCAAGGGTCAGGGCGCCCACAGCAAGTCTTCCAGTGCCCACTCCTCCCGTTCCACCAGCCCTGGGCCACACTGGCGCAATGAGGGCGTCGGCCCCTACAAACCCCCCGACCGACGCTCCCTGGAGCCCCCCTGTGGGCCCTCCTGCACCCCCTCCTCTTCTTCCACGCGGCCTGGACGCTCACACCACCCCTCCCCCCCCTCCATGGAGCCAGACGGAGGCCGCACCCACATCCTGCTCCCCCGGCCCCCCCGAGACCGCTCAGAACCACGACACTTCAACCCTCTCAGGTGAGGGAGGGAGGGAGGGAGGGAGGGAGGGAGGGAGGGAGGGATGGAGGGAGGGAGGGAGGGAGGGAGGGAGGGAGGGAGGGAGGGAGGGAGGGAGGGAGGGAGGGAGGGAGGGAGGGAGGGGGGGGGGGTGTGTGTGAGTAAGAAGATACCATCATGTTAATTAATCTGTCTATGTCAGCTCTGATCCTGAAAAACACACACACACACACACACACTCTCTCACACACACACACACACACACACACACACACACACACACACACACACACTCTCTCACACACACACACGGCATACAAGCAGAGGAAGTGACAGATTTCAGTTGTATCTAATCTCTGGTGACATTGCCATGACACCATCAACACAACAGCACTCTGCTGCACTCTGCCCCCTGGTGGCCAGGCTCGCTGACTGACACTAACGACCGTCTGAACTTGGATCAGCTTCAGCTGGCTTGTTGATGTTGTTGAAGCCGTTCTGTCTCTGTTTGTTGTGGCCAATCAAACCCGTGGCAGACTCCCCCCCCCCCGCCCCAGCCCCCCCCCCACTCTGCCAAGCGTCAGGCCAGGAGCCCACATACCTTCCCTCACATGTCAGACTGTGGAAGGCGCCATTGTTTAACACAATTAGGAGCTGAGGGCCGTTGATGTTGGCCCAGAGCCAACCAGCATCCAAGCTTCCTGCCTTCTGCAGGAGCAGCACAGCAATACAGCAGCACAGCAATACAGCAATACAGAGACACAGCAATACAGCAATACAGCAGCACAGCAATACAGCAATACAGCAGCACAGCAATACAGCAATACAGCAACACAGAGACACAGCAATACAGCAATACAGCAGCACAGCAATACAGCAACACAGCAACACAGAGACACAGCAATACAGCAGCACAGCAATACAGCAATACAGCAACACAGAGACACAGAGACACAGCAATACAGCAGCACAGCAATACAGCAATACAGCAACACAGAGACACAGCAATACAGCAGCACAGCAATACAGCAATACAGCAACACAGAGACACAGAGACACAGCAGCACAGCATCACAGCGAGCGACAGGCCTGGAGATTAACCCCTTTCTGACAGGTTTGCAGCTTTGAAGTCTCCAGACTAGATCAGGGCTAATCTGGGAACACACACACTGTCACACACACACACACACACACACACACACACACACACACACACACACACACGCACACACTCCCCCAACACCGTCTGCTCTAGGACTGACATGTAGAACAACAGGTGGCTTCTGGGATATCCTCCCTGTGGTATCTGTATTAACAGGACATTTAGATGTAAGCTGCTGGATTTCTGAAGATCTGGTCTAATAAAGACCAGCGCTGTGTCCGAAATCACTCACTCATTCCCTACTCCCTACATAAGGAAATAAATGTAGTGGGCTATATAATGAGCTCAACAGAAAAAACGTTCGGACACTTCTCTTGGCGCCCGTAATTACGTCATCGCTGTCGCACAATTAAAATGTACCACATTAATGTCGTCTCACATTATACTTGTCCATTTACTACTGCATTTTTATTAAATTAGAGTATTTTGATTACTGTCCTGTACGTTTAGTTTTCGTATTTAGTTTTCTATTTAAGCATTAAAATATATATATATATATATTTAATGAATTCAACAAACTATCCTCCGTCAAACTACACCACCTGATGACTCCCAGCTGGAGCCAATTGGTTTTCTTTCTGTGCCCGGAGAACTTCTGGCAATGCATGATGGGATATCTTGCTTCATGTAGTGACCATCAGATGTTCACTACTTTTCGCGGTGAATTGTGGGCTACATCCAGGGCACTATATAGTGATCACCTGGTGATCCCTAACGTTTCGGACACCACTACAAAATGGCATGATCCCTATATAGTGCCCTATATAGGGGTTAGGGAGTGGTTTCGGACACAGCCCAGGTGAATGAGGAAGTATACTGGCAGCTCTGTCTCCCTCTCTCTCTCTCTCTCTCTCTCTCTCTCTCTCTCTCTCTCTCTCACTCCCTCTCTCTCTCTCTCTGTCTCTCTCTCTGTCTCTCTCACTCCCTCTCTCTCTCTCTCTCTCTCTCTCTCTCTCTCTCTCTCTCTCTCTCTCTCTCTCTCTGTCTCTCTCTCTTTCTCTCTCTGAAGGCTCAGTAAATCCACACTCTCAGTAATCCTAACCCCACTCCCCCTCATCTTTCTCTTAATCCCCCTGGTCGATACCGCTCTGCGTTCTGGGAAAACGCCCTGAGCCCTGAGTGTTCCCACCGGGTCATCAGCCGGCGCCGCGTGATCGCAGAGTGCTCAAGGTCAAAGGTCAAGCCTTTGACATCATCACAGGTTTGAATCTTAACTTCGTGTTTTCTCTGCGATGCAGGAATAAGGATCCTCACTACCCGGTGACCCGGCGTCTCTCTGGGGACAGTGACTCCTCCACGGCCTCCTCCAAAGGGGGAGGAGGCGGAGGGGGAGGAGGGGGGAGGATCTCCCTGGGGGGCGGCCGCCGTGGAGGCGAGGAGGTGGTGCTGATGGTGAACAGGAAGGAGGGGCGACACGTGATCGAACGTTCCGGGGGGCAGATCCCAGCTCTGCGCCCCCCTCTGCCCCGCGCACGCAGCCACTCCCGGGAACGCCCCTCTGCCACCGCCCCCACACTCAAACCCAGCCCCCCGCAGGGCTCTTCTGAGGGGCCCCGGACCCCCCGCATGGACCGAGGTCGCTCTCTGGGCCCCGAGGGCCCCAGGAGGTTCCAGGCTCCCCGCTCACAAAGCCAGGGGAAGCTTCCGGGCCGCAGCAGGACCAACGACGAGAGCCCGGGGCCCTCCCCTCGCCACAGCGACCTCCAGCCCCCCGCCACCGACAGACGGGGGGATCTTCGGACCAAGCAGGCCCCCCTGGCCTCCTCCCCCCGGATCAGCTTCCCCAAGAAGCAGTCATCCCCCTCCTCCGGCTCGCCAATCAAAGGCTTCCAGAACAGCAGTCCTGGTAAGAAGGCCACAGTGACCCCCCGCCCCCCGGCCCCCCGCTCTCCCTCCGTGGGGAAGAGCAGGCTGCTGCCTCCTGTCTCCTCCCAGGGGGGCCGGCGCTCTCCTCATGCCTCCCCTCGACACTCCCACCACCACCACCACTGCCCCCGCTCCCCCCGGTCCTCCCTCAGCCCTCGCTCCACCGGCCGGGGCCACCGGGGCTGGGCGACGGGCCCTGACAACCACACAGACCTGGCAGAGGAGGGCCACAGCTTCGGCTTCCAGATTCTGCCCACCCTGGACCCCCAGAAGGAGCAGGATCTGTATCGAAGCTTCGAGGCTGAGTTCCTGGCCAACACTCAGCAGGTGAGAGGGGCCCCTGGCAGAGCTCCAGTCGGGGCCTCTCTACCGGCCCCTGGCCCCGCACAGCCACAGTTGGGAGCTGGGGTCCTCAGCACGAAGGGCTCCTCCGACCCCAATGTCACAGACTCAGCCTACTCCTCGTCCAACTCCTCCACCTCCTCTCTCAACGTGGGGGGCAAAGCAGGGGCCCTGCCTGACCTGCGGGAGTCCAGGAGAAACAATCAGCGTTCCTGCCTCCTGGAGGAACCCCTGGGCTCGCTGCAGGTCCACACCCCAGGAGGAGTACCCAACGGGGGGCAGGTGGAGCCTGAACGCTGGGCTGGGCGAGGTGGAGGTCTCAGGAAGCTCCCTGCCATATCCAGCTCCATGGAAGAGGGGGAGCTGCATGCTAGCCTGCCCGGCCTGATTGACTCGGCGCTGGGCAACACACTGTCCCCGGTCCCCTTAGCACCACCTGTCCAGTCCAAGCTTGTAAACGGACTCCACAGACGCTGCCCTCTGTCCGTGTCGGGGAAGAACCTTCCGGGCTGGAGCTCTGGGCCCGAGGGGGACGTCCCTCTGGAGGAACATCAGCCAGACTTCCCCTACGACCTGGAGGCAGGAGACCCTGATGACCTGCCCCCTCCAGAGCTCTGCCCCTCCCCCGTGTCTCTGCCCCCGTCGGAGGACTGTTCCTTCCAGGACTCCTCCAGTGAGAGCTCCTCCATGTGTCTGAGCCTGAGCGAATCAGGCTCCTCCCCTCCTCCACCGCCTCCGGCCAACGGCGACGCGGACGGCGTGGTGGTCCTCCGGCCGAAGCGGAACCAGAAGAAGTCAGAGCGCGTCCCCTCGATATACAAGCTCAAGTTGAGACCCAGGATCCGACCTCGCACCGACAACCGTCCGGAGAACAGCCCCTCTCGAATCCCGACCCCCGTCAGTTACAGGGACCTCCAGGCACACGGCAGCCTCTCCCCCCTTCACACCCCGCCCCCCGGGTCCCCGCAGGGCTCCCAATCCAACGGTCACCCCGCCTCTCGGAAGGCCCTGCACCAGGCCTTTGCTGACCTGATCCAACCCCACCCTCGCTCCCCGGCCATGGGCAGCAGGGAACGCTCTTATTCGGGGGAGTCGGGGAGCCTAGATGGGGAAGGATGGATGTAGCCTGGAGGACAGTCTCTCTCTCTGACGGTGATGGAGGGAGAGAGAAGGAGGAACTATAACTACTTTTCTTTTATCTTTTTTTAAAGACTGGAGAACGAACTATAGACTGTTTTTAGAGCATGTTTAACTGTTTCTGCTTTATGTCTGTTAGTCAGGCCTCTTACTGGCTATGATGAGGAGCATTAGAGGTTTGGATGACTTTGTTTTTGTTGTTTTGTGTTTTGTTTTTGCACTGTAAGCTTGATTATTTATTACCAAAGGATCAATGGAGAGTTTTCATTGACGTTGAATGGTCTCATTGTCAGCCTGGGGATGTTTTGGTCCTAATCTGTGTTATATAACTACCCAACACAGTGACAGAGTCATGCTGCCACTAAAGAGAGAGAGAGAGGGGGGGGGTAAAGAGAAAGAGAGAGAGAAAGGGAGAAAGGAGAAAGAGAGAGAGAGGGAGAAAGCAAGAGAGAGGGAGAGGAAGAGAAAGTGAGAGAGAAAGGAAGAGAGAGAGAGAGAGAGAGAGAGAAAGGAAGAGGAGGAGAGAAAACACCGGAACAGAGGATCACTGCCAGTCAATCCACATCCTCGCTCCGTAACCACGACTACAACCACACATCCGTAACCATGACTCCCTCTCCTTGATGGGGTGAAGCCACATTGACTGTCACTATACTGCTAAAAAAAAGTACTGCAAAGGTTCCGTTTCACAATCCTTGCACCGACAATAACCTACAAACACTCACCGTGCTTCTTAGAGAAGGACCTTGTCTAACAAGTAACCCTGGAAACGCATCATCTGCCCTTTTTAAACCATCAGCCTCACTTTGAACTGCGCTTCGCCATACCTGCTCGATGATGTCACTTCCTCACAGCCAATTCTCACGGACCAGAACAAGTCTGCACGCTTTGTAGTGTGAATATTATATTTGATGTCGAGTTCTAATTATTGTTTTTTTTGTATTTGCTGACTGCAGTCTAGGATAGAAGCATCATTGTCACTGAAAACAGGAACACTTAATTCTTCTGTCAATAAGATAAACACCCAACCCTGGAAGTCAATATTGAAATGTGTGTATGAAAGACTACAGCATTGTTCAAAAGGATGAATGTGTAAATATGTGTACAAATGTACATAAGGTGTGGATATGGTGTGTAAATACCAATAATTGAACGTTTAAATGTGTATATATTCACAATTTAAATGTTGCCTTAGCTATGCAATATTGCTATTGGAAATGCCTTGACAATTCCCCATGCCTTAAAATGTGTGTGTGTGTGGTTATAGAAGGGGAGAAAGTTAGTGCCCAAGATCTGCTAAATACCAGTTTGTTGCCATCACAACCAGATTCACAAAATGTAGAACTGAATTTGATGCAGAGATGATTGATATATGGCCAATATTGGACATGATTTATGTCAGGAGCCTTTTAGTTTTGGAATGAATTGTTCACATAATGCCATAGATGTCCTGCTTCAGTCTTTATTTGATCTGTGAAGCTGTTCCTGAAGGTATGTTAAGGCTCCTCGCTCGAACCAGCAGCCAACAGGGACATCTAGTGGCCGGATAGAAAACTGTTTCCATTGTTATTCTTTATTTTCATGGAACGATGTTTATCTTTCAATATTATTATGTCGAATACAGTTTCTTGTATTTGATTTATTGGATATGATGGGGATATTTCCTGGGTGGTTTATCATGACTTGCCCCGTACTAAATACTAAATGACTTTGTTTTACCTGAGTAGCTGTATGGGAAATGGCTTATGAATGATGGATAATAATGTAATCTTGTAATGGATATAGAGCTGCTGTTATGGGGTAGTGCCTAATTGGCATCATCCGTTACTGGGCAAGATAAGGATGGATTTCTGGGGCTGGCACAGGGCTTCTGAACTTGTAAGACCCACAGAAGGCTTTCATAGAGGGAATGGAAGAACTAAACACAAGAGAGATTGTGTTGCATGGCACTAATATCTGAATTATTAACGATGATCGTGTGTAGGACCATCAGTGTACATACTGTGTAAGAACATGTACGAGAGACTGTGGGTGTTTTAAGTGAGAAATCGAGTGATTTTGGTCTTATTTATTTATTGAAATCAAGGCTAATTTGGCCAAAGGGACTGTGTTTTAATGTAGGTGGATCTAGGTGGTCAGAATGAAGCAAAGACACAGTAACAGGTGTTCAATAAAAAACATCAATAAAATAGAAACAATGAATATTGGACTATGTCTGGTGACACAAGTACGAGGGCAGTTTACTGTCCAACCTTTAGATTCTAAGGTCAACCTTGACCTTTATCCTTCATAAACTGCTTTTAAACTGTCTAGTCATTCATCTGTTTTTCATTCGAGACAAATGCATCGTTTTTCTAGACAATCCGGATGTTGTTCCCATAGGAATGAGTCAAAGGGAACATGTTATATAAAGACTATATAATCTAGGAATATCCAGTTTAAGATGCTGGAATATCTGAAGAAAAAAAAACTGCACATTCATACACTGCTTGTCTGTTCATTGTTCTCACATCTGCATATCCACACTTCACTGTCTGCCGTTAAGAAACTATATTCAGTGATTCACATAATAATCTGTGGTTGACCTGAAGTTTTCTCTGACCAATATAAAGTTGATTTCACTGTATTGCTTGTTGAAGGTGTTGATCAGTTAATGGGTTCATGTTGTTATTGAAGTTGTTGTTTGTTAATGATGGGTAATGTTGGGCTGTCAGAATGTTAGGGGGATCAAATGTCAAACCTGGAGCAGAACAGCTTTTTGGGGATTGGGTAAACTTCATTTCAGACAAATGATTACAAAGACAGAACGATTATCTTGTTTTATGTTTTGCTGATGAGGTCCAATGACTTGTTTTTTGTCCAGCACAGCTTGTAAATGCCAAGATTATCTCTCTTTTTTTGTCTTGGAAATATTTATAAAAGACTGAATAAAAAAAATCATGAAATAATGAGTATAATTCATTTATCAAAGCATTCATTGTTGGCATCTGTAAACATTTCAAATAAAGGTAATGAGAAAATTCAAATAGCAATTGTGCACTGCAAACTTTTCGGAAAAACATTTTTCTTTTAATAAATATGTTTCCATGGATTTTAAGTGTATTAGTTTTTCTTACAAAATGTTGAGCCCAACTTGTAGAGTCATATTAACAGCTTTTTTTGAAGGAGAGTCATTTATTTAATCCAACATCTATAAAATAAAACATTTATCATATAAAATATGAATTTAGAACATTAAGAGTTACACCTTTTCAATGTTTTAAAGGCAAAAAAAATTAATATATCCTTGTTGCGGAAATCGGAAGTGGGAGTTGACGGAGACCAAATACTCCTCTAACCTCGATCAGAAGTCTGGCATTTTCCTCTTCAAATTCTATGTTTAAAGACCCAATTTTAACTTCAGAAGGTACGTTAATTCTCTTTGGTTGGATTTAAAAATAGGTCGTTAGATTAAGAGCTTAACTATCCGGGATAAAGCTTCCTTAAGCCTCTACTTAGAAGGTCATGTCTTCAGTGACTCACTGTAGTGGAGCTAACGTTAGCTTAGCACGTTAGCAGTTGTTGTTGTGTAGCCAAGTTCATTCATCCATCATGCAGGAATGGGCAAATCAGTTATGCGTGAGTAATTGAACTTGTAACTTTTTGGTGAGCTGTTTTGATTGTAGGTGAAAGGCAGTATTCAGTATTAAAGCATCTTTTAGTTTCTTAAAAAGCTAAAGAACTCGAGCTAGCTCGAGCTTTACAACTCAGCTCGCGCGAGTCTGAATCAATGATCAAACTGTCACTTAACTAACTACATGGTTACCATGGTTACACGGTTATCATCCAGGATAGTTAATTCCTTGTTTTGTTCGTTATTGCCAACTTAATTAGCTATTAAGTGGATTTATATCTATTTTGTGTAGCTAGCTGCTACTGTACTAGCTAACTGGCTAGACTTAGCTATAACTTGGCGTAACAGATGTCTTATTATTTGATGACTGTCTCAATATATAACGTTTACATCTTGCTAAAGACGTCGGTTATGTTTTACCCGATAGTATTTCTCTGTGTTTGGGATGCAGCACTAGTTTTTAGTGTGTTTTTTAATTTACTTTCAGTAGAGCTACGTCAGTATTACTGAATCGTGACAGCTGTCAAAACTGAAGCTAGTTTAGCTACTCGCTAACTAGCAAGCTAGCTAATCTGTCATGGGTTCCTGCTGTAAATATTGGGGGAGTTTTCCATTTTTGCTCTCGCACTTGAACATAAATTATAAAAATATATAATCTACCAAAGACTGTCACAGTTTAAAATGTATCAGTAGTGGTTTATTTAATCCCAAAGTACTTTTATCCGTACTGGGATGACCTTTCACGTGAAAGGTAGTGGATCAGAAGTGGACTTCAACAACAGGAAGTGTGTTAGTGCTTAGTGCTGCAGAACTACAGACAGCTTATGACTTAAAGACCCAAGAGGGCTCATATAGACAGGCCAGCATCCTGATGGAACAATGTGCTGACCAAGACAAGTTCAAAAGGTTTCATTTGGTCAACTGATGTGCTTGTTGCTTGGAAACCATTGTGTTATCCTTCAGAAAACCAATAAATGTCCCAAGTGTTTAAGACAGGATTTCCTCCAGTTTTGCTGCCACTTATATTTTCTTTAAATCCTGTTTCCTCTGTGAAGGGAATTTTTTTATTGTAGGTTGTTATTCTCAGTTATTCACTGTGTGTCTTTTTGCAGGAGAACCGACAGTTTGGATCCAAGATGACAGACTCCAAGTATTTCACCACTACCAAGAAAGGTTGGAACGATGCACACAATCTTCCTTCTCAAATGTTATAAGCCTTAAGACTTCTGTTAGTATCTTGGCCCCAGAGAGTTCCAGAGGAAGGGGAGAACATTCCGTGGTCTAGACGGAACACTGGCTGCTGCAGCATTCTACTGTGGCTGCATGTCATAAAGGCAGCAGCATTCTAGTCACCTGAGTCGGCTTTGGAACATTGGGCATGAACTCTCTCAATGTTCCCCCCTCCCCCCTACTGTCTCCTGTCCCTGTCTGACCAATGAGTGTTCTAACTACCTAAACTCCCACCTGCTGACATCAACCCTGACTGCCCCAGCACTGATCACTTCCTTCATAATAGTGTTATGAACTGTGCTTGTCTCAAAGTGTTAGTCCCCCTGTCAGGTGTGTGTGTGTGTGTGTGTGTGTGTGTGTGTGTGTGTGTGTGTCTGTGTCTGTGTCTGTGTCTGTGTCTGTGTCTGTGTGAACTCTCAGAATGTGCAGCAGTATCCATCTGGATCCAAACAGCCTGTCTAGCTATCCTGAGGGGAAGTGAAAGTCCAGCGCTGCTGTTTGTTTTTGCACTCAGGACAGACAAGTAGAGCAGGGTCGATAAACCTAGCGTTTACGCAACACCAAGCATCATTTATTACTCTACAAAGTCACTACAGTTTATATGATTTCAACGAGTCAATCATTTCTCTTACTTCGCCCGTAAAAAATAGTTCTTCAACTCAGACAGGCTGTTGCCAAGCAATACAGATCCTCTCCTTGTCCAATCAAATCACTTGGTCAGAACGAGCCATTGGTTGATGTTTTCATTGGTTGATGTTTTCATTTGTTGGTGTTTTCATTGGTTGATTGGTGTTTGCAGGAGAGATCTTCGAGCTGAAAGCTGAACTGAACAGCGACAAGAAGGAGAAGAAGAAGGAGGCAGTGAAGAAAGTGATCGCCTCCATGACGGTTGGGAAAGACGTCAGGTATGCCCAGGTCTTGACTCGTGATTTAGATGCTAGAACTGATTCAGATGCTTAGACTCTGATTCATTTGCTAGGCCTCTGATTCAGATGCTAGGACTCTGATTCAGATGCTAGGACTCTGATTCAGATGCTAGGACTCTGATTCAGATGCTAGGACTCTGACTCTTCACCTGTTCTGTCTCAGCGCCTTGTTCCCAGACGTGGTGAACTGCATGCAGACTGATAACCTGGAGCTGAAGAAGCTGGTGTACCTGTACCTGATGAACTATGCTAAGAGCCAGCCAGACATGGCCATCATGGCTGTCAACACCTTCGTCAAGGTACGCCAGACCCATTTCTTAATGACCTTAATTGGTAATTACCTTAATTGGCTACCTGCCGTATTTATTATTAAGTTATTGTTATTATTTTTCGTTCGATCCTGAGATAGGATCCTAAAAAATAACAACACAATCTAATCAAACGCTAGTCTGATACTTGGCAGTCTGGAGAATTGACGTTCAACTCCTGTTTCCCTCCAGGACTGTGAGGACCCTAACCCCCTGATCCGAGCCCTGGCTGTGCGCACCATGGGCTGCATCCGGGTGGACAAGATCACAGAGTACCTGTGTGAGCCGCTGAGGAAGTGTCTGAAGGACGAGGACCCGTACGTGAGGAAGACGGCGGCTGTGTGTGTGGCCAAGCTCCACGACATCAACGCTCAGCTGGTGGAGGACCAGGGCTTCCTGGACACCCTCAAGGACCTGATCTCAGACTCCAACCCCATGGTGAGGCTCCCTCGCCGGGCCACGCTGGCCAGGCCAGGCCCTGATCTAGAATGATGGCCTCTGGGCCTAGGGAGGGAAAGGGAAATTTAAACCTTTCTCTCTTTCTCTCCCTCTCTCTCTATGTCTCTCTCTCTATCCCTCTCTCTCCCCCTCTCTCTCTATGTCTCTCTCTCTCTATGTCTCTCTCTCTCTATCCCTCTCTCTCTCTATGTCTCTCTCTCTCCCCCTCTCTCTCTATGTCTCTCTCTCTATACCTCTCTCTCTCTCTCTCTCCCTCTCCCCCTCTCTCTCTATGTCTCTCTCTCTATACCTCTCTCTCTCTCTCTCTCTCTCTCTCTCTCTCTCTCTCTCTCCCCCTCTCTCTCTATGTCTCTCTCTCTCAGGTGGTAGCTAATGCAGTGGCAGCCCTGTCAGAGATAGCAGAGTCCCACCCCAACAGTAACCTGCTGGACCTGAACCCTCAGTCCATCAACAAGCTGCTGACAGCCCTGAACGAGTGCACCGAGTGGGGCCAGATCTTCATCCTGGACTGCCTGGCTAACTACACCCCACGGGATGACCGCGAGTCTCAGAGGTCAGAAGGTCACCGCCTCTCCTCCCAGTCGCCGTGGAGACCAGAGTGCTGCTAACCGTCCCTTCCTGACTCCCTCCTCCTCCTCCTCCTCCTCTTCTGTCCTGCAGCATCTGTGAGCGGGTCACCCCTCGCCTGTCCCACGCTAACTCAGCCGTGGTTCTGTCGGCCGTCAAGGTTCTGATGAAGTTCATGGAGATGCTGCCTAAGGACCTGGATTACTACAGCACCCTGCTGAAGAAGCTGGCTCCTCCTCTGGTCACTCTGCTGTCTGCTGAGCCTGAGCTGCAGTATGTGGCTCTGAGGAACATCAACCTCATCGTCCAGAAGAGGTAGGAAGGACCTCCTGGATCACTTCCTGTCACACTTTCTGTCTCATTGTCCTGTCTCACATCCTGTGTCACTTCCTGTCACTTCCCTTGTTGCCAGTTTCCACTTGATGTTTTTAGTTCTTTTAGCGAGCAGATTCTCTCCATAGTGACACAGTAATGGTGTGAATACTGAGCCCAGCACAAGCATGTGAAGTGCAGTGGTGCTTGATGGTGCTGGATGGTTAGAATACAGGGCTGCTCTGTATTTGGCAGCCTCATCTCAGTTAACATCCCTTTGATTTCCTTTTATCCGTCTCCCAGTCTGTCCTCCTGCCATCTCCACTAAGAGAGCATCTTAAGTGGCTCAGCATCCATATTTAAACAGGCTGAGTTTGCTCCCTCAGCAGGTGAGGCTGTTTCTGCTAAAGTCTGTCTGTTTCTCCTGCTCCTCATCAGGCCTGAGATCCTCAAGCATGAGATGAAGGTGTTCTTCGTCAAATACAACGACCCCATCTACGTCAAGCTGGAGAAGCTGGACATCATGATCCGTCTGGCCTCCCAGGCCAACATCGCCCAGGTAACCGGTCGCCCCTGGCGACGGCCTTCCATAAAGACCCCTCAGGCAGAGGATGGTTTCAGTCGTGTGTGTGTGTGTGTGTGAGTGTGTGTGTGTTTGTGTGTGTGTGAGTGTGTGTGTGTTTGTGTTTGTGTGTGTGTGAGTGTGTGTGTGCGTGATTGAGTAGGTCCTTCTAATCCAGCAGATTCGATTATCGTGTCAGTGAGTCTGATGAACTAGCCGTACTCAGGGCGGTAACAGGGATTCTATCTCGTAGGTGCTGGCTGAGCTGAAGGAGTACGCCACTGAGGTGGATGTGGACTTTGTGCGTAAAGCGGTGCGGGCCATCGGGCGCTGTGCCATCAAGGTGGAGGTGAGGGTCATGTGACACAGGGCAGGAAGTAAGGCTGCTTCACACCTCAGTCTCGTCTGTCGTGGGTCATGTGATGGGTCATGTGATGGGTCATGTGATGGGTCATGTGATGGGTCATGTGATGGGTCATGTGATGGGTCATGTGATGGGCAGTCATAGTTTGGAGCCTGCATGTGATCATCCTGTGTAACATGTTGTCTCTCTCTCACTCCCTACCTCCCCCCCTCTCCTCCCCCCTCTCCTCCCCCCTCGTGCCCCCTCAGCAATCTGCAGAGCGCTGTGTCAGCACCCTCCTTGACCTCATCCAGACCAAGGTCAACTACGTGGTTCAGGAGGCCATTGTGGTCATCAAGGACATCTTCCGGAAATATCCCAACAAGTGAGTCACCTGTGGACCTCGTCTCCTCGTCTTCACACGGTTATCTAGGAATCCTCCG
Source organism: Neosalanx taihuensis (assembly GCA_030340665.1). Classification (NCBI taxonomy): domain Eukaryota; kingdom Metazoa; phylum Chordata; class Actinopteri; order Osmeriformes; family Salangidae; genus Neosalanx; species Neosalanx taihuensis. Next base: position 8,120,551 of record CM059309.1, on the reverse strand, counting down.
GAGGAAGTACCGTGATGTGAATCAGATACGCTGCTGGAGGGACGGCTCCATGGTGTGTGTCAGTGGGGGATTGTGTTGCAGTGCGTCAGTGCTGCTGTGAGGGCTTGGAGTGATCCTGGGCTGTAGGCTTGCTTTTCTCCTGACAGACCTCATTGATCAAAGGAGATGGTGTTTTGCATTTCTGTAGCAGGATCTCGGGGGTGGGCGGGGATGGGGGGGTGGGGGGTATCTCTGAAGGGCCACTCTATACTACTGCTTTGGGTGTTGGATTGTTGTCTGGGAATGGTCGATAATGTATCGAGCAATATACAAGCACAAGCAGAGAGAGAGACAGAGAGAGAGAGAGACAGAGAGAGATAGACAGAGAGAGAGAGAGACAGGCAGAGAAAGAGACAGAGAGAGACAGAGAGACACCCACACCAGACACTTGGGTGTGGAGAGACTTCCACAGTCCATTAAACCAACTGAAATGTGGTCCCTCTTGTCTTGACATGGTGTTAGTGAGGCTCACTTCAGCTCTCCTTGTTAACAGCTGGGGTTTAAACAGCTACCTGGCCTTCCAATAAACCCTAATGAACTCATTAGGAGTCAGAAAATGTTCAGCAGTTATCAACCAGCTGGTATATTTAAAAGCTATTGCGTTCTCACAGCCCTCTTGTTAAGTGCAATCACCACAACACACACACACACACACACACACACAAGAAGGAGGCTGAACTGCTGCAAACTGAAAGTTCACCCACTGTGAACTCTTGTATTATTGGATTCAGGCAGAAGAGTGTGAGTGCTGCAGATCTAATACACTGATGCCTGATGGGAGAGAGCAGGAGGAGGAAGTCCACATTCTAATGCAGCCCTGCTTTTAACACTCAACACAAAAGTGCTGCCACTTTGATTTTCATCTGCACTGTGTTTCAGCCTGTGTTTCAGTCTGTGTTTCAGTCTGTTTCAGCCTGTGTTTCAGTCTGTTTCAGCCTGTGTTTCAGCCTGTGTTTCAGTCTGTGTTTCAGCCTGTGTTTCAGTCTGTGTTTCAGTCTGTTTCAGCCTGTGTTTCAGTCTGTTTCAGCCTGTGTTTCAGTCTGTGTTTCAGCCTCTGTTTCAGCCTGTGTTTCAGCCTGTGTTTCAGCCTGTGTTTCAGCCTGTGTTTCAGCCTGTGTTTCAGCCTGTGTTTCAGCCTGTGTTTCAGTCTGTTTCAGCCTGTGTTTCAGCCTCTGTTTAAGGTTTTAAAGGAGTGTGTGTGATCCAGGTGTGCTGTGCTCTTGTCTCCAGGTATGAGAGTGTGATCGCTACCCTGTGTGAGAACCTGGACTCCCTGGACGAGCCTGAGGCCCGAGCTGCTATGATCTGGATCGTGGGCGAGTACGCAGAGAGGATCGACAACGCTGACGAACTGCTGGAGAGCTTCCTGGAGGGTTTCCATGACGAGAGCACCCAGGTGTGACTTCCACACTCACCCAGCACCCTGCCCCCTCTCTGGGCCTGCCTCACCCAGCACCCTGCCCCCTCTCTGGGTCTGCCTCTGGGTGTGTGTAACCTGTGTGTGTGTGTTACCTGACAGGTTCAGCTGCAGCTGTTGACAGCCATCGTCAAGCTGTTCCTCAAGAAGCCCACAGAGACCCAGGAGCTGGTGCAGCAGGTGCTCAGCCTGGCCACACAGGTGAGCTCCACACAGGGAGGAGGGGTGGAGAGGGAGCCACACAGGTGAGCTCCACACAGGGAGGAGGGGCGGAGAGGGAGCCACACAGGTGAGCTCCACACAGGGAGGAGGGGTGGAGAGGGAGAGGGGGTGTGGGTGTGTTCGTGTTGATGATTTAGGTATTAAACTGTCCTCCTCTCCCCCCTCTCCTCTCTCCCTCCTCCCTCTCTCTCCTCCCCTCTCTTCTCCTCCTCCCTCCTCTCCTCCTCTCTCCCTCTCCTCCTCCCTCCTCCCCCCCTCTCCTCTTCCCCCCTCCCAGGACTCTGATAACCCAGACCTGCGTGATCGAGGCTACATCTACTGGCGTCTGCTGTCCACGGACCCTGTGGCAGCGAAGGAGGTGGTCCTGGCTGAGAAGCCCCTGATCTCGGAGGAGACGGACCTGATCGAGCCCACCCTGCTGGAGGAGCTCATCTGCCACATCGGCACCCTGGCCTCCGTCTACCACAAGCCCCCCAGCGCCTTCGTGGAGGGCAGCCGGGGGGTCCAGCACAAGAGGCTGCCTGCCCGCACTGGATCGTGAGTCTCACACACATACTTACACACACACACACACACACACACACACACACACACACACACACACACACACACACACACATACTTACACACAGGAAACCAGAATCCCAAAACAAAAGACTAGAATAATTGAATGCTGTGTTCCCCCCTCCTCTTCGCCCTCAGCAGTGGGGAGAGTGTGGAGAGCCCAGAGGTGGCCTCTGTGGCGGGAGGCTCGGGGCCCGAAGCCCCCCCTGCTGTGATCCCCTCCCAGGGAGACCTCCTGGGGGATCTTCTCAACCTGGACCTGGCTGGCCCTGCCACCTCGGGGCCCCCGCCCCCCACCTCCGCCATGCAGATGGGGGCCATGGACCTCCTGGGAGGGGGACTGGACAGTCTGGTGGGTCTGGTGCTTCCCCCCCCCCCCCCCCCCCCCCCGACTCAGACATCCTTCTCTCTTTTCATTTCTACTTCCTGGTTTTCTTCTTCTCTCCCTGTGACACGTGTTTTTACCTTCTTTGTTCACTGCATCACCTGCAGATGGGGGATGATTCTGAACCGGTAACTACAGGAGGGGAACACACACACACACACTGTGACATCATGCTCAACGGCATCACACTGTGACATCATGCTCAACGGCATCACATTGGGACATCACGCACGTCATCACATTGTGACATCACAAGTTATGACATTGTGACATCACAAGTTATGACATTGTGACATCACAAGTCATCACATGGTGACATCACAAGTCATCACATGGTGACATCACAAGTCATCACATTGTGACATCATCACAGCAGGCCTCTCTTATATTATTTCTGATAACTCTGATCTTCCTGTCTCTAGTCACTGTCCATGTAAACTACCTGCACCACAGGCTGTGGTGACTCTAAACTGCCTCTAAACTGAGTCTTCTGAGGCCCAGAGCCTCTCCTGCCCCTCTCACCTCTGGCCTCTGTCGTCCCCCCCCTGCCAGCCTCACGTCCCACTCAGGATGGAGGCCCAGTCCCCCAGCTCCCAGCCTCAGAGCCCCCAGCCTCAGAGCCCCCAACCACAAGAATACTACCACACCCAGGTTTGTCCAGGGAGCCCAGTAGAGCCAAGACCCCAGACATAGCTCCTCCCCCCACCCCTGACCCCTGACTCCTCCCCCAGAGCCAGTCTGGGGTCAGTCTCCATCAGACGCTAGTGGTTATGTGGTAGCTAGCTGTAGACATCAGTATGAACCCATAGTCTCTCACCCCTCTCTCTCTCTCTCTCTCTCTCCTTCAAACCTGGAGAGTTATAAAGTTGGTCTGCTCTGGTTTAATCCAGTTCCCTGTAGAGGTCAGGAGGTGTTGGTCTCCCTCCACCTCACCTTCTCTAATCAGTCACCCCCCACTATCACTCCAACACCCCTCATCACCCCTCACCCCAACACCCCCCCCTCACCTAGGATGAAGACGTGAATGACACAAATGTCATAATAATCTTGCTCTCCCCCTCTCCCTCCCTCCCTCTCCCCCTCTTCCTCTCTGTCTCCAGCTTGGAGGAGATATAGGAGGCAGTCCAGCGGTAAGTTCCTGCTGGATCCAGCCTCTCTAGACCTCCTCTCCTGTTGACTGTCTGGTTGACTGTCTGGTTGACTGGTTGACTGACTGGTTGACTGTTGGGTTGACTGTCTGGTTGACTGTTGGGTTGACTGTCTGGTTGACTGTCTGGTTGACTGTCTGGTTGACTGACTGGTTGACTGTCTGGTTGACTGACTGGTTGACTGTCTGGTTGACTGTCTGGTTGACTGTCTGGTTGACTGACTGGTTGACTGTCTGGTTGACTGACTGGTTGACTGTCTGGTTGACTGACTGGTTGACTGTCTGGTTGACTGTCTGGTTGACTGTCTGGTTGACTGTCTGGTTGACTGTCTGGTTGACTGACTGGTTGACTGTCTGGTTCTCTGGGTCCCCAGATGGGTGTGGGTTTCGGGGCGCCCCCTGCTGTGATGCCCGCCTCCCTGAACGCCCCTGTGGGCGGCGGCCTCGGCGATCTGTTTGACCTGGGAGGGAGCGTTGGCATGCCAACAGGAGCTTATGTCCCACCCAAGATGGTAAGTTCCTCTTTTCTGTGAAGTTCAACTGTAAACTGTCTGAAAGCAGGTTAGCTGTGTTATACAGGTATGGTGTACAGGAAGTGGGATGTTTCCTACAGGAAGTAAGGTGTTGTGGTGTGTTTGCAGGTGTGGCTCCCTGCCATGAAGGCCAAGGGTCTGGAGATCTCCGGGACGTTCGCCCGGCGAGCCGGAGTGATCCACACTAACAAGGCCATGAGCGTCATGAGCGACTTCGCCATCCAGTTCAACAGAAACAGGTCAGAGGTCGTACTGGTGAACCAGCTGTGATGATTTAGACTGTGTGTGTGTGTGTGTGTGTGTGTGTGACTCTGTGTGTGACTGTGTGTGTGTGTGTGTGTGTGTGTGTAACCCTTCTCTCCTGTGTGTAGTTTTGGCCTGGCTCCAGCTGGCCCCCTCCAGATCCTCACTCCTCTCAGCCCTAACCAGACCATCGAGGCCAGCCTGCCCCTCAGCACGGTGGGCCCTGTTATGAAGATGGAGCCCCTCAACAACCTCCAGGTGACCCTCACACAGCACTGCACCTCCAAACACCTGGCTGACTGACTGGGTGGCTGGGGTGACTGGCTGACTGGCTGACTGGCTGGCTGGATGGATGGATGGGTGACTGGCTGGCTGACTGGCTGGGTGACTGGCTGGCTGACTGACTGACTGGCTGGGTGACTGGCTGGCTGACTGGCTGACTGACTGGCTGACTGGCTGTGTGACTGGCTGACTGGCTCTGAACTGATGTCTGAACCCCCACGCTACAACAGGAGACCTAGAACTCTCTTGATTTAGATTTCTTTAAGCACGTAAAGAAGTCGTTGTCGTCTTTGAGATGGGGGGGGGGGGGGGGGGGGGGGGGAGCAGCTGGAGAGGGGAGATAAGGGGATCGCTTCTCCACTCACAGAGAGGAGTCATCATTAGTGCCCACCCCCTACACACACACACACTAATGCTCTCTCACTTTCTTTCTTTCTTTCTGCCTCTTTTCCTGCCTCCCACCCTCCCCCAGGTGGCTGTGAAGAACAACATAGACGTGTTCTACTTCAGCTGCCAGTATCCCATCAGCATGCTGTTTGTGGAGGACGGCAAGATGGGTGAGAAACACCACAGAACAAGACAAGTCAAACGATACGATGCATCAGTGTTTAAAGAGCTTTTCATCGGTGTGTGTGTGTGTCTGTGTGTGTGAGTGCTACTCATTGCTGTTCTTGGGTCCTCCTGGGTCCTTAGTACCCATGGTGTGAGTTCCCCCTGGTCCTGGTTATCCAGCCCCAGGAGGAGCTTCAGGCTGGGGGCTAGCAGCAGGGGGCTGCAGGAGGGGGGGTCCTGGAGCTCATCCTCATGTTCCTCCTCCTCCTCTCCCAGATCGACAGGTGTTCCTGGCCACCTGGAAGGACATTCCTAACGAGCACGAGACCCGCTGCAGATCAAAGACTGTCACCTCAACTCAGGTGAGAAGCAGGGAAGGAGGGGTGGAGAGAGAGAAAGAGGAGATGGAGATGGAGAGAGATGGAGAGAGGGTTGGCTGGTTTATGCCTGCCTGCTCTCCAGCATGTGTTCCAGGCATGAACACAGCACGTCAGCCTGTTAGCAGACCTGCTCATCCAGAAGCTTCTGTCCCCCTCCTCCTCCTCCTCCCTCCAGATGCTGCCTCCAACAAGCTGCAGGGCAGCAACATCTTCACCATCGCCAAGCGCACGGTGGACCGGCCAGGACATGCTGTACCAGTCCATCAAGCTGACCAACGGCATCTGGGTGCTGGCTGAGCTCCGGGTGCAGGCTGGGAATCCTAACTACGCGGTATGTTCTGGGGGGGAGGCAGGGAGGGGGGAGGAGGGGGAGGGAGGTAGGAGGGAGGGAGGAAAAGGGGATGGAGGAGGAGGAGAGAAAGAGAAAGGAAAAGGAGGAGGAGGGAGGGATTGGGAGGATGGAAGGAGGGAGGGGGTGGGGGTTGGGGGGTGGGGGGTGGTTAACGCAGTGTGATTTGACCGGAAGAGTACATGCGTAAAAAAAATTCAGTATTGTTTGCAGGCTTGTTCAGTGACTCATGAAGTGTGGTGTGTGTGTGTGTGTCCTTGCTCGTGTGACGTGCATGCAAAAGATGTCATAGTGACAGTGCACTAGCAGCTGGTGTGATTAATAACCTCAGGAAAAAAAAACACAAAAAAAAACTAGGACTTAAGAGAGGCCAAGCCTCATCCTGAATCCCTGCCCATTACCCAGCATGCACTGGGATCAGGTTTTTATTCATAAGATGGCATTTCTACAACATCTTGGCTAGTCTATAGGTCATTCATCCCCCCCCCCCCCCCCCCCCTTCCTCGTACCCTTTCTGTTTTCCTCTCAGCAGAAAGCTGGATTCACATGGAAGGGATGTACCTGTTTTGTACCTGTGTAGTGTTTCCTGTTGTCCACAGGGATGTGCTTCCTGGGTGCATGTGCTGTGTTGACTGTTTTTGAGTGTCTTTGTCTCCTTGTGCTGTGGGCTCATTTGTACAGGATCTGGAGGTGGGTATTTATGACAGGATTCCTCTCTGTTTAAAAGTCCATGTCTGTCTCTGTCTCTCTGCCTGTCTCTCTGCCTGTCTCTCTGCCTGCCTCTGTTCCCCCCCCCCCCCCCATGCTGCCTGGACTAACCCACCCTGCCTCAGAACACTCAAACGCTTCTAGGACCGATGCTGTTTTACCTTGCCTCTCCATTGCCCCCTGCTGGTGGGAGGGGGTCAGTAGAGAGCCTCAGGTGCCCAAGGGACAGCAACACTGTCCTGTGGAATGTACCAACAGGGTGTGGGGGCGGGGGGTGTCACCATGACACCCTGCTGTGATTTAACCACAAGCTGTTAGAGAGACCTGGTACGACCCCGAGCTTGGATCCACCCTTCAGGGTCATCCCTGCCCTTACCTTAACCCAGCTGTAGAGCCCCTAGATCTGGGCCCCTGGAGGGAGACCCCTGGAGGGAGACCCTGGTTCACACGGAGCTTTCACAGGTTCCAGGAATATCTCCCTCTGTCAGTCCCACACAGACACGCTCGCTCGCTCGGCTCAGGGAAAACTTCAAAAGCCGACGAGGAGGAGGAGGAGGGGGGGGGGTGGGTGGAAAGAAAAGTCTTCACAATGCTGCTGCATTCTTCCCTGAATCAGACACATGAAGCACCTGAGCTGTTCAATAGCAGGAGAGGGAGGAGGGGCGGAGAGGAGAGCGGGAGAGGAGGGGGCAGAAGTGGGAAGGGTGCATTCACTGAATTCTCGTTTGTATGCGTGATTAGGCAAATCTGTGGGTTTTAATTCTCCCCCTTATTAGGCAGTCATGGTGCCTCACAGCTGCCCTGTCACAGCAGCGTGTCACACGCACAAACAGCCCCTGGCCCCCGCCTGGCATCGTCACGGAGACGCTGCTCTTATTATCAGCCTGGAGCAGAGGCTCATGAATCACTGCTAACGTTCTGGGACTCTTCTCTGTGACCTAGTTAGCTTTAGGAGAGCTCAGCATGTTCTTATTGGCTGTTTAACTTCTCCAGCTGTGATTGGTTCTTTTGGCTCCGCTGGTGTGAGATTCTAACCTGTTGTAACCTTTAATATTTTTTTTTTTTTTTTTCATTTAGCGGACGCTTTTATCCAAATATTTAATAACCCGCTGTAACCTTTTGTAGCGGGGCATGACAAGCTGTAACTTTGAATGACCGTTTTTAACCTGTTATGGCCTGTTTTCACCTGTTACGACCGGTTGTGACCTGTTACGACCGGTTTTAACCCGTTATGACCGGCTTCAACCTGTTACGACCAGCTGTAACCTGTTACGACCAGCTGTAACCTGTTATGAGCAGCTGTAACCTTTTAAAGCCTGCTGTATGACCTGCTATGAGCGCTAACAGCCCTGCTAACGCTAGCAGAGCAGCAGCTGGGGTCCTCTGGCGACCCCGGTAACCCTGGCGTCCCCGGTAACCCTGGCGACCCCGGTAACCCTGGTAACCTGTCCTCCGCAGGTGTCGCTGAAGTGCAGAGCTCCAGAGGTCTCTCAGTGTGTGTTCCAGAGCCTGGAAGCTGTGCTGAAGAACTGAGGCCCCGGCCCACACACACACACACACCCACACACACCCACACACACACACCCTGCTGGACCCATCTCTCTCCAGCCCTGACGTCTCAGTCCCTCCTACTCCCCCATCCTCGCCCCCCTGAAGCTCATAACCCCCCTCCTCCTCCAGGGAGACAGACCCCAGCTCTCTATCTCTCTCTATCCTCTGATTATCTCGCCTCGCGTCTTTGTAAATTGGGAGCTATATTTAGTGTCTGTGCTCAGTGGTAGAGGCTCCACAGTCAGGTCACAGCTTTATATTCAGCTGTGACAGACGATGCTGATGGCTCACACAGGTCCGCCTTGACGCCCCCGCCCCCCTCACCCCAGCCCCCCTTCCTGTTCTGAGGGGGGAAAGAGAAGTCATGTCTAGGAACACTAAACATTCTAGAATCACCTGTTTTGGTTCTCCATAATCGAGTGTGTGTGTGTCAGGTTGTTCTTTATACCATAGCTTTTTAATGTTTAACGGTACAGCGTAGTGTCCGTGCTGTTGAAAGTGTGGCCCTTGTGTGTGCAGGAACTTGTGTGTGTGTGTTTTTTTGTTTGTTTGTTTTTGGCCTGTTTAGTTTCTGGAAGGAGATGAGATGTTCTGTACCGTGCGGTAGCTCTCTGTCTCTCTCTCTTTCTCTCTCTCTGTCTCTCTCTCTCTCTCTCTCTTTCTCTCTCTCTCCCTCTCTCTCTCTGTCTCTCTCCTCTCTCTCTCTCTCTCTCCTCTCTCTCTCTCTCTCTGTCTCTCCTCTCTCTCCCTCTCTCCCTCTCTCTCTCTGTCCTGGTTGCCCAGTATCTCTCCTCTCTTTTCTTTAAGTCATTCCTTCCTGTGTGTGTGTGTATCTGTGTTGTGTTACAAGGCTGTTATAAAGCTGCCGGCGGAGAGGGGGGGGGGGGAGGAGGGGGAGAGGGGGGAGGCAGGTTCGTATCGTGGTGCCCAGCCTGCGGCTGACAAACCTGCGCTCGCATCCCAGTCACGTTGCGTCTCGTTCCATTACAGACAATCGATTGCCTCCGAAAGCTTCCTTGACAACCGTCTCTAAGGGTAAATCCCCCCCTCACCCCCCGTTTTTTTTACCCCTCCTTTACCTGTGCAGGTACACTGTCCAGGTAGCACAAATCATGTATGACCTTAGCATGACGGGAACTGGAATAGCTTCCTCCAGCTTGTGTTGGATGTGTCTCATCAAACATTAAACAGTATATATTGATATTTGGAGTTAAGATGTTGGATGGTGAACCTCCTGATTGGCTGGTGGCAGTGAGGGGTGGGCGGGGCCTCCTGTGGGAGATGTTAGGTGACAGTTTGTGTAAACTAAAACTACAACGTACTAAAAACGATTTAGGAGCAGATTTGCGGTTTATGACTGACTGTTATAGGTGTGGAAATCATTTGAAAACCAAACAATAAAAATTGGATACATTCTCAAATGGCTTTGTGTGGTTTGTGTGTGTGTGTGTGTGTTTGTTTGTTAAAACAAATGGGATATGGGTAGAGTGTAAACAACATAAAACGGTACAAGTGTGTTTGCTAAAGCCCTGGAGGATGTGGAGGCAGGATCCCTGTAATCCATGTCCTCTATTACCTCTCTGTATGGGATCGTTAAAGACTGCTGGAATTTAAAGGACGCCTTACCCTTTCAGACTGGACACAATTAGTTCAGCATTGCTGGCCAAGCAGGTCAATTCTGCATACTAATACACTTTCATCTCTGAAGACATGTAAAGTAAGAAGGCTTAATATAAACCATAAAATACAGGAATATAAACCATAATATACAGAAAACGGTGATCTGGTTTCTTAATCAAACAGCGTCCAAAAGGAGGGAGATTATTTGGATCATTTCCAATCTTTTGGCAAATCGCTTTGTCTTTGTATGTAACGTTGTTGCTTCTGGTGAATGGTGACTGATTGAATGAGCAGATAGCCGAGCTTCTCTAGTGATCTGCGGACTGCACCTGGACCCAGAGCCCGGTTAATGAGCGAGGTGTGTGTGTGCGTGCGTGCGTGCGTGTGTGTGTGTGCGTGCGGGGGGGGGGGGGGGGGGGGTTATTGACTGGAGGCTGCGGTGTCGCTCAAACATAAAATGTGCCAATAACAAACCAAACGTCCCCAGAAGGGGGTGCTGACACCGACTGCACGGTACCAGGAATATTAAAGTGTCACGCGGAGCCCCATTAAGCTGCCCTGCTGATTAATAACGCTGACTCTCATTACTCTGCTGGGGAAAACTTTGCCTGTTAAAAGATTACATTTAGTCCAAACAAATTGATTCAATTATAGTATTATGTTGAGATATTGTACTTTGATGAGGGGGGGGGGGTCGTGTCGTTTGACCTTCTAACAATTCGTTTATGACCTTGAAATGTCATCAAATGAATCAAAACCAAACCCGTTCATATCACTACATTAAAGGGGACGGATTCATTTTTAGCTACAAGTATTAGTTAAGATTTTTTTGCTGCATTCAGCATAAAAATATTTTTCCCGATATTAAACGAATTAACAGATAATATCTGACAACGTCCTGTCAAACTCAGCGCGAGCTTCACGGTTAAAAGCCTTCACGCGCTGGAAACTGCCGCTCGGAGCGGGAGTCTCGTGCGGTAGAAGCCCCTATGTGGCTACACACAAGCTAACTAAAGCCATCAGTGTTAGAGGCAAATATGATGACACACATGCGCGCTTCTCACACACTCTTACACACACTCACACACACACACATTTACTCACACCGCGCACGCGTAGGCTACTAAAGGCTCCACCAGTGCGCATGCAATAAGGGAACAGATCCAGAGGATGTCCACGCGCTGTCGCAGCGTCTCGTGCGCCTCAGGACAGCGTTTCCTGCACGTGAATGAAACATCTAATCAGCCCCTCGCGCCCGAAGACACGAGCTCATCAGCAGCAGCTTCAATATGTCGTCGTTTCTGATGGAAAAGTGGCTTTTTGCGCATCCAAGTGGATTAGTGGGAGGAGAGCGAGCGGGCTCGTGCATTACTGGCTGAAATGAGAGCTGGGATTTAGGAAGAATAACGACCTTTGACCCGAATCCAAACTGGACGGTGCACTTTGAAAGTAGTTACTGATGTCCAGGTTGACTTTTTACGCTCCTCCACTGAGGCTGCAAGGAAATGTCTCATAAAGATGTTCTTATATATTCGATATTCTTAGATATTAATGATTAAATGCTTGTGTTTTATTTAGTAGGTCAACAGCAGAAGAATCACCTAATGTTTCCCAACCGAAAAAAACTGATCTAACAGCCGAAAAGTTTCCCCGGTACGGATGTTGATGGACGTGTGTTCATAGATTAAAGAATACAGAGACGGAATATCGAAATAATGCAGCAGTCAACAATTTGAATTAAACCGAAGAATTAGCTGAATCTTTCTGGAGGTCCATCTGCAGGGTCTCTAAGCTGCTCTGGAGGTCCATCTGCAGGGTCTCTAAGCTGCTCTGCTATCTGTCCATGGTCTCCGGGCTCCAGGGATGGTGGAGATCTTCAGTATCGCAGTGATCGGTGCTCCCGGTGTTGGGAAAACTTCCATCATCCGTCAGTTTATATATAATGATTTCTCCGAGGTTTACTCACCGACCAGAAGCAGATATGTCTACAGACCTTCAGTCATTCTGAACGGGATCATTTACGAGCTGAAGATCTTGGATGTACCGCCAATACCTTCTTTCCCCTCAAACTCCAACCAGGTAAGGATATATGGTATTAAAATGAATCATGGTTATAAGTTTTCTCTATACAGTACTTCTAAATGTCATAACCACATCTTACATTTGAATGTTAACTTGGTTTGATCGTCTGATTTGTAGCTTTCTGATCTTATCAAAAAGGCAGAGATCCTGCAACTGTTCAGTGATGAAGTAAATGGGATAATGGCCTCATAGCAATTAATGTTGTTGAAGGTGCTTTAATAGGAGTTGCTATGGACACCAGTTTTACTTCCATCGCAGAGAGCTTACTTTGAAACCTTGATGGTTTAAAACTCTCTTTAGCCTCTCTCCTCTCCATGTCTCTCTCTTTCCTGCTCTCTCTCCATCTCTCTTTCCTGCTCTTTCTCCATCTCTCCTCTCTCTCTCTTTCCTGCTCTCTCTCCCATCTCTCCTCCCCATCTCTCTCTCTCCATCTCTCCTCTCCATCTCTCTCTCTCTTTCCTGCTCTCTCTCCATCTCTCTCTCTCCCCATCTTTCTCTCTCCATCTCTCCATCTCTTTCTCTCTCTTTCCCGCTCTCTCTCTCTTTCCTGCTCTCTCTCCATCTCTCTCTGTCTCTCTCTGTCTCTCTGTCTCTCTCTGTCTCTGTCTCTGTCTCTCTCTCTCTCTCTCTCTCTCTCTCTCTCTCTCTCTCTCTCTCTCTCTCTCTCTCTCTCTCTCTCGCCCCCTCTCTCCTCCTCCATCACACCTGCCCACATAGAACTGCCTCCCAGAGGCCAGAATAAGCGCGATAATGTAATGTTCAATTATTTCATCAGTTCAGCCACTTGAAACTTGAAATAATTGAGTTACAGTTTCTGTACAGGCCTTCCCCTCCTGGAGAGGGGGGGGGGGGGGGGGGGATACGAGTCTGTCCTGAACAACAACCAATGTTTCCCCATCAGATGTGAACCAGGAGGTATTATGTTGTTGTTCTGTTTCACAGTAAACAACAACAACAGACAATACATAAAGGAGAAAATAATGACATATTTCTTCTAGTTTCACGGAACTGACTGCTTTTTCCGGTTTTCTGTGAAATTATTCAATTGATCTCCCCGCTCGTGCTTACAGAGTCTCAGATGCCCCAGGGCCCCCTGGTCCCCCCCCCTCCCCGGTATTCAGGCTGGTTATTTGCTGTGGGAGCGCGGGACCTGAACAGCAGCACCTGTGCTCGCGCCACAGGGCTGCCGCTGGAAAACAAATGAGATCAGGAGAGAATGCGATTAAACCACAGAGCTCGTGAAGCGTGCATACAGTACTCGCGTAGCGAAGGCACACGGGGGGTGGGTGGTGCAGGCGGGGGGTGGGTGGTGCAGGCGGGGGGTGGGGGGTGCGGGGGGTGGGTGGTGCAGGCGGGGGGTGCGGGGGGTGGGGGGTGCAGGCGGGGGGTGGGTGGTGCAGGCGGGGGGTGGGGGGTGCGGGGGGTGGGTGGTGCAGGCGGGGGGTGCGGGGGGTGCGGGGGGTGGGTGGTGCAGGCGGGGGGTGCAGGGGGTGCGGGGGGTGGGTGGTGCAGGCGGGGGGTGCGGGGGGTGGGGGGTGCAGGCGGGGGGTGGGGGGTGCAGGCGGGGGGTGGGGGGTGCGGGGGGTGGGGGGTGCGGGGGGTGGGTGGTGCAGGCGGGGGGTGCGGGGGGTGCGGGGGGTGCGGGGGGTGGGTGGTGCAGGCGGGGGGTGGGGGGTGCGGGGGGGTGGGTGGTGCAGGCGGGGGGTGGGTGGTGCAGGCGGGGGGTGGGTGGTGCAGGCGGCAGTTATAACGCCAGCGGAAGAGGAAGAAAATGTGTGAAACAAAAAAAAATAAGAAAAGCCATTCAAATGTGGTTTGTAGTAGAGGTCTGCACTGGGATTGGGTCCCGCTGGGTCCCGCGGGACCCAACGCAAATCTCGCGGGAACGGGCGGTTTCAATTTAACTGCGGGCGGGAACGGGCGGCTAAAAAAAAATACTGCGGGTTTGTGCGGGACTGTAATAGCTAGGTACTAGTGAGTCATGACTCAGTCAGCCAACGAAGTAGAGCAGAACATTAAACAAGTTGTGTACACCATTAAAACTAAACAAGGCAAGTCTGACAAGCGCTCTCAAAGCTAGCGCGTTTCATCTTCAGTATTCCCGCATCTAGTTTAGTACATTTAGTGTCTGTGGGCGCATCTTGGAAGAGAGACGCACGAGAATGGGGCCGCAGTCGGTCAGCAACATCCTCTTCCTCCATAGCAATATTGGCAAGTGATTCGTTAAATTCATTTATTAACTTAGTTTATTTTAGGCTATGCTACTACTGTTTGAGCCACTCAGCCTCTCGTTGCCATTTGTTATTGAGGTCATAGGCTACATAAAGAGGCGTGTTGGCGGTGTTACTAGTAGGCTGACAATTTTCATATTTATATTGTGATTTGCAAAGCAGCCTGTTTTAGGTGCCATGTGATTATGCAAGGTTTATATAAAAGGTATTTTAATAAAACAAAGTTATATTTAAATGCGTGTTGCTTTGACTATTTATGTTCCCATTAAAACGATTGTATAGTAGCTCATTCAAACAGCCCTGTTGGTAAGAGCTTGCTAACTATATTGGAGACACATCGCGGGTCTGGGCGGGCACGTTGCGCACACTTTGCGGGAGCAGGCGGTAATGGTCAGAAATTCTGCGGGAGCGGGCGGGATTGGTCAGAAATTCAGCGGGAGCGGGCGGTAATGGTCAGAAATTCAGCGGGAGCGGGCGGGAGCGGGATGAAAAAAACAGTCCCGCGCAGTTCTCTAGTTTGTAGCGCATGCTGTCTCCTCTCGTGACCCCTGCAGGGCCTCTCCCTACTGCTGAGAGGATTTGGTTTTGCACTTTAGTTCAGTTAAACGGTGTGTAGCCTCCATTAAGACAGTCTGCTGTGTGGTGAACAGTGGGGAACAATCAGTAGGGCTTCTATCTTTGAGCTTTGAAGGTTGTGTGTGTGTGTGTGTGTGTGTACATCTCCCTGGTACCTCATCAAGTGGAACCTGAAAGACCAAAGCTCTCAAACAGGATGTGACATCATCGTCCAGTATCAGTTCCTGCTGTTCCTTGAGTCGTCCTGTGGAGTTTTAGACAGAAGCTTCTGGTCAGGTCAGAGAAAAGCATTAGCTGAGTGCTGCCACAGCATTTCCATCTTTCTGATTTATCAGCTAATTTCCTTCATGTCTGAGAGGTCATGACCTCTAGTCTGTCTCTGGAGAGAGCTTCCTGTCTCCTTGTGCTGGTGGGGGTTTACTGACTGACAGGGGGGGATAGAGACAGGGTATTTTCTCTCCCTCACCCCTGTTCTCCTCCTCTTCCTCACCCCTCTCCTCTTCTCTCCTCTCTTCCTCACTCCTTCTCTCCTCCTCCTCTCCTCCCCTCTTCTTTTCCCTCTCCTCACCACACCCCTCTCCTCTCCGTCTCACCCCTCTCCTCTCCCCCACCCAGGGTCCAGTCCTCCCCCGTGCGGAGGCAGAGTGAGGCTGGGTCACAGAGCTGCTCGTCTGGGCCTCAGCAGACAGATCTGGCCTCAGTCTCCTTGTCATTATTATGGATGATTAGATCACAGCCCTGCACTCCACCCAGAAACTGGGGAGAATTCACTGCTAATGGAGTTGGCTTCAGGTCTACTACAGCCTATTAGAGTAGGAGACGCACAATGGATAGGAAACTTTACTCAAATTGAGTTTCCGTTCGGTTTAGAAACTACTTTTATCGGACAAATCGAAGTTTCCATTTGTCCGAATTACATCCAGGTAGTCCGGACAAGGAAGGAAGTGTTCTTAGTGGTAATAATTGTGTTTCCTCTAAACCGTTCCCCTGGTCTGTTGATCAGCACGTCAAATAATTTGAGTTCTGGAGGAGGGGATCCCTCACTGAATTGCTCCTTCCAAGGTTTCTTCCATTTTTTCTCCCTAGTGAGTTTTTCGGGGAGTTTTTCCTTGTCTTCCTTAAGGGGTTTAGGTTGGTTGAGGGGGCAGTTCTGTGGGCATATGTGAAGCCCTCTGTGACATTGCTTGTAAAAAGGGCTATACAAATAAATGTTGATTTGATTTGAGTTCTGATCGATGCAGTTCAAGTCAGTCATTTAGAAGATGCGTTGGTTCTGGGCCAGTGATAAGCTGCATCCTGCATCCTCTATTAGCTGGTGGCGTTGCTGTCTGTACCAGGACAGCATATGTCACTTCCTGTCAATAGGTTGTGATGGATTCAAACCCAAATGTAGAATCCATCTTGGATTAGTCTGTTTTTCCCCTGTTAATGTATTTTCTTTCATTTTCCTCTCCCACGCAATGTTTCTCTCTCCCTCACTTTCTTTCTCTCTCTCTCTCTCTCTCTCTCTCTCCCTCCTCTCTCTCTATTTCTCCCTCACTCTCTCTCCCCCTCTTCTCTCTCTCCCCCTCACTCTCTCTTTCTAACTCTTTCTCCCTCACTCTGTCTCTCTCTCTCTCTCTCTCTCTCTCTCAGTATCACGTGTGTATTTGCGATGTCTTTGTCCTTCTGCAGACATGGCAACAGTGCTGATTTTAGACACGCCCTATCACCCACACTACAGACCTGCTGTGGATCTGAGTGTGGGTGTGCATATAAATATATATATATATATACAAACACATGCAGTGTATATATATATAGACCTTACATGTGTACTTACGTGCATGTGTGGGTGCACGTGTGTGTGTACAGTACATGTGCAAACAGACGCACTCGTAAATGTGTTCAGTGTGCCTGCAGATTTGTGTGGGTGTGTGTTTGCCAGAGGTAAGCATCACCGATCTCTGACACGACACGATCGATGCCTCGTCAAACAAACGGCACGAAACATCAATAAACCCAGCAGATGTCTCCCAGGTGCCCCTGTGTCTCACCTGTGTCTCACCTGTCTCTCACCTGTGTCTCACCTGTGTCTCACCTGTGTCTCATCTGTCTCACCTGTGTCTCACCTGTGTCTCACCTGTCTCACCTGTGTCTCACCTGTCTCACCTGTCTCACCTGTGTCTCACCTGTGTCTCACCTGTGTCTCTCCTGTGTCTCACCTGTCTCACCTGTCTCACCTGTGTCTCACCTGTCTCACCTGTCTCACCTGTGTCACACCTGTCTCACCTGTGTCTCACCTGTCTCACCTGTGTCTCACCTGTCTCACCTGTGTCTCACCTGTGTCTCACCTGTGTCTCACCTGTCTCACCTGTGTCTCACCTGTGTCTCACCTGTGTCTCACCTGTCTCACCTGTCTCACCTGTGTCTCACCTGTCTCACCTGTCTCACCTGTGTCTCACCTGTGTCTCACCTGTGTCTCACCTGTCTCACCTGTCTCACCTGTCTCACCTGTGTCTCACCTGTCTCACCTGTCTCACCTGTGTCTCACCTGTGTCTCACCTGTGTCTCACCTGTGTCTCACCTGTCTCACCTGTCTCACCTGTGTCTCACCTGTCTCACCTGTCTCACCTGTGTCTCACCTGTGTCTCACCTGTGTCTCACCTGTCTCACCTGTGTCTCACCTGTGTCTCACCTGTGTCTCATCTGTCTCACCTGTGTCTCACCTGTGTCTCACCTATCTCACCTGTGTCTCACCTGTGTCTCACCTGTGTCTCACCTGTCTCACCTGTGTCTCACCTGTGTCTCACCTGTCTCACCTGTCTCACCTGTCTCACCTGTGTCTCACCTGTGTCTCACCTGTGTCTCACCTGTCTCACCTGTGTCTCACCTGTGTCTCACCTGTGTCTCACCTGTCTCACCTGTCTCACCTGTGTCTCACCTGTGTCTCACCTGTGTCTCTCCTATGTCTCACCTGTCTCACCTGTGTCTCACCTGTGTCTCATCTGTCTCACCTGTGTCTCATCTGTCTCACCTGTGTCTCACCTGTCTCACCTGTGTCTCATCTGTCTCACCTGTGTCTCATCTGTCTCACCTGTGTCTCACCTGTCTCACCTGTGTCTCACCTCTGTCTCATCTGTCTCATCTGTCTCACCTGTGTCTCATCTGTCTCACCTGTGTCTCACCTGTCTCACCTGTGTCTCACCTGTGTCTCACCTGTGTCACCTGTGTCTCACCTGTCTCTCCTGTGTCTCATTTGTCTCACCTGTGTCTCACCTGTGTCTCACCTGTCTCACCTGTCTCACCTGTGTCTCACCTGTGTCTCACCTGTGTCTCACCTGTCTCACCTGTGTCTCACCTGTCTCACCTGTGTCTCACCTGTCTCACCTGTCTCACCTGTGTCTCACCTGTCTCACCTGTGTCTCACCTGTGTCTCACCTGTCTCACCTGTGTCTCACCTGTCTCACCTGTGTCTCACCTGTGTCTCACCTGTCTCACCTGTCTCACCTGTGTCTCACCTGTGTCTCTACTGTGTCTCACCTGTGTCTCACCTGTGTCTCACCTGTCCCCCTTGTGGGTAACTCTGTGTTCGGGGGCCATGATGGTGCCGTTTGCCAAACATGGGCTTGAGGGTCTGGGTTGTCAGGGAAACTCGCTCTTTGTGGCAGTGTCACACACAGAGCAAGGGGCGGGGCCTGCTGGGTTTTTGGGAGACTTCAAAGAGGCAACTAAAGAACATCCACACCTACATGCTCATTTTATACCCACACACCGAAAATCACACACGCTTGTGTAGCACACACACACACACACACACGCACACACAAAACAACAATGGACTCTATTTGAGTTGGATTCCTCTTCCCTCTTAACCCCGTCTCACTTCCTGTTCCAGTCTGAGGCCTCACCTCGGCCTGCGTCTCTGCGTTCAGAAGCTCCGCCTCCACGTCAGCATGCACAGCGAGGATGTCAGACTCGCCCATAGAGCCAGGGAGGGATATTTTTAGCCCCGTGAACAAGATGCAGTAGGAAGAGGAGAAGAAGAAAGGAGGAGGAGGCGTCTTCTTCATCTTCTTCTGCAGATCCTGCTGCAGTCGGGGTCTCCAGCGGACCAGCAGAGGGGCTTTGAGACAGGAAACCAGGGAAACAGGTTTCGAGCTGCGCTTGATCTGGGGATCAAATGGACGGGTGATTGCGCTGCCAGAGGAGGACAGAGGAAGCTGTGGGGAGAGATGACAGAGGACTGTGTGATGATACACTGAATCAAGTCTGCTCGGGAATCCTGAGAGAATCTAGTTTTAAATCCGGTGTTCTAATAGGAGATTTTTGTTTTGTTATTGATCAAAAGCAGAGCAGGAATTGTTCTTTATTTCTTTTTTTCTCTCTCTCTGTTTCTTCATCGTTCCGCCTCTTCACTAACTCCCTCCATCCTACTGTTGTTTAATGATCTCAGAGCCACAGTGTTCAGCTGCATGGCTGAACTCTCATTATATCTGAGTATGTGTGACTCTCTTTTCTCTCTTTTCTCTCTCTCTTCTCTCTCTCTCTTTTCTCTCTCTCTCTCTTTTCTCTCTCTCTCTCTCTCTCTCTCTCTCTCTCTCTCTGTCTCTCTGTCTCTCTCTCTCTTTCTCTCTCTCTCCTCTCTCTGTCTCTCTCTTCCTCTCTCTGTCTCTCTCTCTTCCTCTCTGTCTCTCTCTTCCTCTCTGTCTCTCTCTGTCTTTCTCTCTCTCTCCCTCCCTCTCTTTCTCTCTCTCTTCCTCTCTCTCTGTCTATCTCTCACTCCCTCTCTCTGTCTCTCTCATCTTTGTGTTTTCTTTCTCTTTATCTCTCTCTTTTCTCTTCTAGCATGTTGAGTGACACTGCTAACACAGGTGCCACTAAAATCCCTTCAGATGAAAGTCAGCTCACCCCCTCTGGGTCTTACCTTGTCAGGTCTCACGTCGCTTCAAGGCTGTTTACAGCTTTTTTACTTCCCTCCAGATTCCCAATCAGAGTTACTTATGAAGAGATTGTTTCTGGGATTTTGGTATTGAGGCGCAAGTCATGTTTTCAAGTCCCAATTTGAAGGGTTTCCTCTCTCTGTGAAATCACTCTGTTTATTTTTGAGGTGCGCTCCAACAGTGTTGTTTGTGAAGCTCGTTAATGCGGTGACATTCTGAACACCCCCCCCCCCCCTCTCACCCCCCGTATTGATTCCCCCGTTGCTGTTGTGTTTCCACAGAGTGGGCTGAAGGAAGGTAAACGAGGGCTCTCAGGTAGAACGGCTCTGTTCGTTAATACCCCCCTTGCCCCCACCCACCACCCCAGCCTGGGGGTGGTTGTCAGGAAAATGGGTGGGTGGGGGTATGATTGCTGGATAGTCAGAGGATTGGGAGGGATAGGGGCCTGGTGGGTATGGGGGGTGGGGGGGATATACGCAATTTTTCCTCCATTCTCAGCTGCATGATAATCTTTCTCTTCATTCTTTCAGAGAAATCTTTCGCTCTTTCCCTCCCCCAGTAACCCACTCTCATTTTTCTCTCTCCACCCCCCCACCCCCTCCCTCTCTATCTCCCCTGGTCTCCTAAGCCATAAAAACCACTTATAGATTCAGCTCACAGGGCTGGAGAGGTTGACAGAGGCTGAAAGAGAGGGAGAGAAAAGGCAAATGGAATAAAGAAAGAGAACAGAGCGAGAGACAATATGGAGACAATGAGAGAGAGAGAGAGAGAGAGAGAGAGAGAGAGAGAGAGAGAGAATGAGAGATGGAGGGAGAGAGAGGGAGAGAGAGGGATATGGAGGGATAAAGAGAGAAGGGGAATGACAAGGAGAGAAAGAGGGAGGGAGGGAGGGAGGGAGGGAGGGAGGGAGCTGTGTAGAGAGTTGGGTCACTGTGTCATCATGGCAAATGTCTCCTATTGTGCTGTGCAGCGTAATAATTGTTAACAAATCATTACTATTATTCCACACCCGGGGCTTTTTGACCCTCCAGGCTGGTCCAGTCAGGCTGGAGGGGATGGGGAAATGTCTGTGTCTGTAGCCAGGAGAAGAGCTCTCTGCCTGGGTATGCTGACAGAGATTCCTCCCTCTCCACCTCTCTGGTAACCCTGCCAGTTCTACACTGATTGCATTCAGCTCAGCGTTGATGGGAGGCAAATCGACTTAACGTGTCATAAAACGTCTTGAGGATGATTCAGTGTCTTTCAGTGCTGTAAACTAACTGGGGGTTTGATAATCGGCTTGTGCGTTTTCTGACTT
The DNA here is from genome assembly GCA_030340665.1 of Neosalanx taihuensis. Classification (NCBI taxonomy): domain Eukaryota; kingdom Metazoa; phylum Chordata; class Actinopteri; order Osmeriformes; family Salangidae; genus Neosalanx; species Neosalanx taihuensis. The sequence goes on along the minus strand of CM059309.1, from coordinate 8,099,451 downwards.
TTTGATGTTTTTTTTGTTGCTTGTTCTTGTGGAGAAGTGAAGTGGTGTAATAGTGTTCTTACATCTTGTTTCTTTGTTTCTCTGTGTGTGTGTCTGTGTGTGTGTGTCTCTCTGTGTGCGTGTGTGTTTGTCTATGTGTGTGTGTGTGTGTCTGTCTGTGTGTGTGTGTTTAGGAGTGGATGGATCTCCGCTGCTTAGGGGTTCGTAACGCCAACGCCTACATCCTGGTCTTTGACATCTGCTGTGTGGAAAGCTTCGAATACGTCAAGATGATCCGTCATCAGATAGTAGAGCACAGGTAGAACACTGCCCAGCACAGCAACACCTAGCATAGCACAACTTAGCATAGTTCAACATAGCATAGCACAATGTAGCATAGCACAATGTAGCATAGCACCATGTAACATAGCACCATGTAACATAGCACAATTTAACATAGCACAATTTAACATAGCACAATGTAGCATAGCACAATTTAGCATAGCGCAATGTAGCATATCACAATATAGCATAGCACAACTTAGCATAGCACAATTTAGCATAGCACAATGTTGCACACTGTAGTGTGGCATAGCAAAGCAAAGCACTGTCCACAATCTGGAACTGCAGAGATCCACAACTTAACCCAGGAAGCAGGAACCCCATTCTGAGAGCCACCAGACAGTCATCACCATCCAGCCACCAGCCCCTGTCTGAACCTCCCTGATGTGTTCTGACCCAGAGCAGCTCATCTCAAACACGACAGGCAGGAAACAAACACTCCTCTCACCCCTCTTGTCTCTACAGAACAGGGCGCCATGCTGGAGAGAGAGAGAGAGAGAGACGGGTGTTTTTTATTCCGGATCCTTCCGTGTGTTGTGACAGGCCGGTAATGGGGTGAGGTTTGATGGTGGCGTTGGTGGGTGACAGGCGGGGCGTGTGCGGTCACGTAGAGAGAGGCTGTGGTCGAGGCTGAGGGCGTCTGTTCCTGCATACATTAGCATGCTGATGAGGCTGAGGCAGTCTTCATCCATCAGGTGCTGAAGGAGTTTTCCCCCCTGAGCTGGACTGACATCCACACTCATCCTCCTCTTCCTCCTTCCCACTTCTCCTCCTCCTCCCCCTGTTCCTCTTCCTCTCCCTATCACCCTGCTCCCTTCTCTCCCCTTCCTTCTCCTCTTCCTCTCCCTGTCACTCACCTCCAACCTCTTTTCCTCACCATCTACTCCTTCCTCCTACACCTCCCTTTTCTCCCCCCCTGCTCCCTTTTCTCCCCCCACCTCCCCACCACACCTCCCCTTTCTCCCCCCACCTCCACACCACATCTCCCCTCTCTCTCCCTCACCTCCTCTGGGGTCTGGAGCTGGGCGGGCCGCCCCCTGGTTCATCTCTCTGGGTCTCTGGTGGAACCCACTGTGTCTAAGAGCCTTGACAGACAGAACATACATTATTCACTGCAGAGACGAGACAGGGAGGAAGAAAGGAGAGAGAGAGAGACAGAGAGAGAGAGAGAGACAGAGAGAGAGAGAGAGAGAGAGCGTTTAAAGAAAAAGGGCTAGACTGGCAGATAAGAGGGGGGGGGGGGTTGAAGGTGGAAAGAGTGGATGGGCTGTCTGGATACTAAATCCAGGAGAGGTGATATCTTCAGGTGATTGAGGTATGTGGGTTTGGAAGAAAAGCGAGCTGTGTCTCTGTTGTCCCCCCCCCTCCCCATCCAGACAGACCTGTAGTTGTTCTCCGCTCCCTAGAAGACCATGGCTGCCTTTGATGTGATGAAGATTCTGACAGCACGCTCTTGTCTCTCTTGTCCTCTCTCACTTTCTCTCTCCTCCACCTCCTCTCCCTCTCTCTATCTCCTCCTCCTCTCTCTCCCCCTCCTCTCCCTCCCTCTCTCCCTCGCTCTTTCCTCCCCCTCCTCTCCCTCTCTCTTTCCTCCCCCTCCTCTCCCTCTCTCTTTCTTCCTCTCTCTCCCCCTCTCTCTCTCTCTTTCTCTCCCTCTCTCCTCCCCCTCCTCTTCCTCTCTCTTTCCTCCCCCTCCTCTCCCTCCCTCTCCCCCTCCTCTCCCTCCCTCTCTCCCTCTCTTTTCCTCTCTTTCTGTCATGTATAGCTGTAAACACTTTCAGTTCAGGCTTGAGTCCTTAGGTGACAGGGTATTTATACTAAGTCTGTGGTACAGTGGGTGAGCAGATGCTTGATCTAATGTGTAGACCAAGGAATCAAACCCCTTAGGTAATGTCATCTGTGAGTGGAACAAGGATGTACGTGTGGCTCTAGAATATAATATATGATCTCATATAAAAGGTCCATTTCCCCAGATGTCTGTAAACATGTTCAGGTCTGTGTTCGCTCTGGTGAGAGACACCAGCCATGATGCTCTGAGGTCTGTGTTCGCTCTGGTGAGAGACACCAGCCATGATGCTCTGAGGTCTGTGTTCGCTCTGGTGAGAGACACCAGCCATGATGCTCTGAGGTCTGTGTTCGCTCTGGTGAGAGACACCAGCCATGATGCTCTGAGGTCTGTGTTCGCTCTGGTGAGAGACACCAGCCATGATGCTCTGAGGTCTGTGTTCGCTCTGGTGAGAGACACCAGCCATGATGCTCTGAGGTCTGTGTTCGCTCTGGTGAGAGACACCAGCCATGATGCTCTGAGGTCTGTGTTCGCTCTGGTGAGAGACACCAGCCATGATGCTCTGAGGTCTGTGTTCGCTCTGGTGAGAGACACCAGCCATGATGCTCTGTTAATATGAGCCACGATCTAGTCTTCACGGCCTTCCTCTCAGCGACCCATCAGCCCTGCCTCTCTGCCCCCTCTCCACTCTACCCCCCTCCCCTCCCCTCTCTACCCCCCTCCCCTCTCCTCGCTACCCTCCTCCCCTCTCTACCCCCTCCCCTCTCTACCCCCCTCCCCTCTCCTCTCTACCCCCTTCCCTCTCTACCCCCCTCCCCTCTCTACCCCCTCCCCTCTCTACCCCCTCCCCTCTCTACCCCCCTCTCCTCGCTACCCTCCTCCCCTCTCTACCCTCCTCTCCATCCTCTCCTCTCTCCTCCCTCCTGCAGGCTGTAAAGAACATTCCCCTCTTCGACCTCAAACAAAGCTGCAATCAGAACCCTCACCTTGGTGTCTCTCACACACACACACACACACATAACCACACACCAGATAACCACAGACACACACACACACAGTCGATATATCCGCACACGCACACATTCTGCGGCAATCTTCAAACACATTGTCCCCCCCGCCTGACGCACACGGTGACTGTATCAGAGCAGCGTTCAGTGAGTCACAGCGTGTCCTTCACATCGCCAGGGAGGACGACTCACTGGGCCCCGCCTCCTCCTCCTGACTCCGCCCCCCAGCTTGAGCCTGATCGACTGTGATCAACTGTGTCTTGTCTGTTCTCTTACCCTCTGCTGTTGCCCCAAATCCCCTCTCCAATCTTCTCCCTGCTCGCCACCCCACCCCCAAACCCCTCCCACACCCCTCCTCCTCCCCCTCCCCCTCCTCCCTCCCCCTCCTCCCCCTCCCCCCCTCCTCCTCTCCTTCCCCTCACCTCCTCCCCCACCCCCCTCCCCTCCTCCTCCTCCCCCTCCCCTCCTCCGACTCCTCCCCCACCCCCCTTCCCCTCCTCCTCCACCCCTCCTCCCCCTTCCCCCTCCTCCCCCTCCTACTCCTCCCCCTCCTCCTCCTCCCCCCCCCTCCCTCCTCCTCCTCTGCAGGGAGAACAGTAGCAGTGAGGTTCCCATCCTGGTGGTGGGCAGTAAGAGGGACCTCCAGCGGCAGCGCTTCACCCCCCGCCGTGCCGTCTCTGTGCTGGTCAAGAGGAGCTGGAAGTGTGGCTATGTGGAATGTTCTGCCAAGCTCAACTGGCACATCATGCTGCTCTTCAAGGAGCTGCTGAGCAGCGCGGTGACACGAGGCGCACGCCAGAACCACACCGCCATCCGCCTGCAGGGGGCGCTGCAGAGGAACCGCTGCTCGGTCATGTGACCCCGGGCCCCCCCCCTGGGTCCAGGGGGAGAGGGGTGGTCCCCTGTGACCCGAGGAGGAAGAGGGGGCGTGTGTCCCCCCCCCCCACGTGTGACGTGTAAAGTAAAGGAACGGGCGCTGTGAGACTTTTCCTGTTCCTGTCCTGTGGTTGCCTGGGTTACATCCCTCCAGAGGAAAAACACACCATCACTCTGGGTTAAAGAGGGGCTGAAGGATGAGCCTGGGGAGGTTGGCTGATGTTTTAACGCTGCATTTAGTCAGATGGGATCTTAAACACGGTGGTGAGCGGATGGTCGATGCTAACCTTTACACCCACGGCAGCCGTGAAGCAGGGGGTTCATCGATTACAGCTCAGAGTGAAGACAGTCTTCTCACTGCAAGACAGAACATGGACAGAACTGTCAAGGTAAACCAAGAGGAAACACACACAACTGTTCTGTTTTTCAGCCTCTGTTTCTTTTTGACTTTAAAGTGAAACGATAATACAATGTGGCGGTCTTCCTGATTGGACAGTACTGTGAGCTAGATGATTGGTGCATCACAAAGCAGACTTCCTGGTGAGGAGAAAGGAGAGAGGGGGGGCGGTTCACACTGGTTCACACTGGTTCACACGGGTTCACACTGGTTCACACTGCTCTCTCTTAATCCTTGGTTAACTTTTCTTTTATAGGGTGCAGATGCTGACCAGAGTCCTGGAGAGAAAGTCCCTCAAATGTACCGTGAATATTGAATGAGTCATGTTGAGAGAGCGAGGGAAAGAAAAGTAGAGGAGAAGAAAGAGAAAGAGCAGGAGGAAGAGAGAATGAGAAAAGTAGAAGGAAAGACAGGGAGGAAGAGAGAAAGAGAGAGGAAGAGGGAAAGGTAGAGAAAGAGTAAGAGATACTGAGAAAAGTAGAGGGAGAGAGGACGAGAAAGAGGGAGAGAAAGTGGGAGTTACAGCCTAGAGGCTGCAGTCTCCTTATCTGGATCCAGGACTTTAATCCTGTGCCAGTTCTGGTACCTGGGTGTGTGGCTGATGAGAACATCTCCCTCCCTCCCTCCCTCCCTCCCTCCCTCCCTCCCTCCTTCCCTCCTTCCCTCCCTCCCTCCTTCCCTCCCTCCCTCCCTCCCTCCCTCCCTCCCTCCCTCCCTCCCTCCCTGGAGCTCTGCAGGGGAGTGCTGTTGGTTACACAAGACAGGGAGCCTAAAGGGAGCTAGCACAGCATGTGTGTGTGGGTGAGTGTGTATGTGTGGGTAACTGTGTGTATGTGTGTGTGTGAGGGGGGGAAGGGGGGGTCCTTGTAATGTTGTGGTGATTAGCTTAGTTAGTCGAGAACACTGCAGTACAAAAGTAGACTGCTCCAGTACTGTAGTGTGTCGATCCTGAGACACACACACACACACACACACACACAGCTACTTGCTAACATTCCACTAGGTAAACACAAACCTTACCTTGTGAAGTGTTTGTTTGAATGTGAAGGCGTAATCTTTCCTTGTGTGTGTGTGTGTGTGTGTGTGTGTGTGTTTTAGGAATGTTGGTAAGAAGACAATTTGTTGACAATTTTCCCTGTTTGATTGACATCATACGAAAATGCACTGAGAATAATGTACATATTTGACAGTGCTTCATTGAAGTTGCATGCTGTTGTTTACTGAGCCAGAGTCAGGGTTTAATTGCACTGTGTTACAATGTGTTGACGTAATTAATCAGGAGTGACGTTTGATTAAGGCTGATTGCTGTTAAGAACTGTGGAATATGTAGCATTTGGATTGCTATGCTTGAAAGCAATGTTTTGTAGCATGAATGTATTTATTTATTTTTTTTAAGTGTGAGTACCATGTATTGCACAAGGGCTATTTTGTAAGCAAAACAGTTCATGTAGACATTTTTACTTATAAGTGAAACGTTTGTTTTTGACACACGAGTAAATAAATGCTTTTGAGAATAATGCATTGTTTTCCTCACGTCATGACAAAGGCAATATCGCCACCGTGTGGGGAACTATTTATTCTGCTTCGTACATCAAAACATGCATCAAAAACACCATTTTACACAGCAACTAAACACAGTAAACTATGTGAAATATGTTTCATATAAATAACTAGTCGTTTATGTTTTATCATCGATTTTTTTGTGTGCAAAAAAAGGTTTGCTAATCGACTCGCTGCAGCAGCCAGTGCGGATCAACATTTCACAATTTAAATGTATTTTAAAATAACAAAACAGCGAAATACAAATGATCCATCACAAAATGATCCTGATGACAGCCGCTTCCAGTCACATGCTGCACGAGGAATTCCTGATAACGTCACGAGCCTCGCGGTGCCGCGTCCTCCTCACGAGCCTCGCGGGTGCCGCGTCCTCCTCACGCGCAGCATCAGTTTTCATCCTTCCTCCGGTTCCCAGTGTCATGTGAACCGGCGGGGCGCCTGTGTAAACAGTGTTCTATACCGAATCAACCGGGACCGACCTCCCCCGCTGAGCCCCGTGGTTGGAGGGCGGGTGTATGGGGAGGAGGTCCTCTCTGCCGCGTCTCCGCCAGCAGGATCGGATCCGTCCTCACCGCGCGCGGCCCCTTGCTTTATCCTGCACGCTCCAGCGCGCGGCGAAGCGGAATATGAGCGAGCCGCAGCTCGTGAGGAACCCGGGCTCTGCGTGTCTCGCGCCGGGCTCAGACACCTACAGAGGCTGGCTGTTTAAATGGACTAACTATCTAAAAGGTTACCAGAGAAGATGGTTCGTCCTCAGCAACGGCCTGTTGTCTTATTACAGGTAAAGACGAAGATGTTGTGTTGACAAGTGTGTTTATAACAACAACAAACAACAACATTCAGACTGTTTCTTGTGTTTATAAAACATGTTTAGATTTAAATGTAACAACAAAAAAAACGTCTGTTAGCTTAGCAAACCAGCTAGTCATCTAACTGCCCCTCTTAGCTAGTGTAGCGGTGGCTAAATCAATATAATATATTATATTAATAGTTATATTAATAGTTTTTTGCCAACCTGGATAGAAACAGCCTAGTTTAGTTGTCAAGGTGATCTTAACGGTGCTTCAGACAGCTAGTCTAGACTAGCTACCACCCCTCATTCATCCACACTGTCACTAAACTAGCCTTTTAAAACGATAAAAGAGGATGTTGCTTGTTGTTGTTGTTTAAATGTCAACTTATGGTTCATAACTTTCTTTAATGTGACTCCTGAACTCCTTAAATCGACAGTAAGACTAGACACGATCAAATGAACCAGCTAGCCAGTCCGCTAATACGATTCCAGATGGCTGCTGATTGTTATTAAAAATAACAGTCATTTCGTATAAGTGTTACTACTAGTTAGTGCGCCAGATATTTCCTATTTTTATTTGTTTTAAATGTCCACCGAAACCTTAAAACTATATTCCTGCAGCCTTATCAGCAAGTGAGAAGCCTGTCAGAATGACTAACCAGCAGATGAACCCTCCTCTACTGTCATTGTTTTGTGAAACCAAAACAACTAAAAGAGGAGCAATGAATGGATTCAGTCCTGATCCTGATCCTGTCTCCAGCAGGCATTAGTCATTATCCTGCTGCTGTCCTGCTGCAGCCGGACAGGCAGAGACACAGGTGACACCTGTGTGATAGTGACACCAGCAGCACCTGTAGCTCAGGTGCTCCCTGAAAGAGAGTCAGGTTTCCTCTGGGTGCAGAGGGAGGGGAGGGAGGGAGGGGGAGGGGGGGAGGGAGGGAGGGGTGAGGGAGGGGGGGAGGACATGGTAAAAAAACAGTGGCCCGATGTATCCAACCCAGTTTTCTCTGGCGTTTATGAATCGCCTTCTAAGTAAATGTAGGTCTGTTCCTTTGAGGTCTAATGGGGCTTTTAGAACATGCTGCAGTAACACCAGACTAGGGTCTGAAACTGCCCATATAAAATAATATATAATTACATTTATAATTACATATATAATGTATATTTATTATATCAATTATAAATAATTAATATAAAGTAATAGGGGTTATCAGTGTCCATACAAAACACGTTTGAATGTAAAAGTGTGTTGTTGTTGTTGTCTTTGTGATTATATAACACTATGGGTTAGGCCTTTTTAATGTTGAGGAAAACTCACACTTTGTGGAGACTGCTGTTGTCATCAGAAGTAAGCAGATTAGATTTGATAACTCCCTCTACTCTCTCTCCTCTCGTCACTCTCTCTCCTCTCGTCACTCTCCCTCTCTGTCTCTCACTCTCTCTCACTGTCTCTCACCCTCTCCCTCTCTCTCTCCCCATCTCTCTCTTCTGCTGTGTCAACACCATTCTGTGCCAGGGAGTCTAACAGACCATTATCATCACGCACACCAGCACACCTTCACACACACACACACACACACACACACACACACACACACACACACACACACACACACACACACACACACACACACACACACACACACACACACACACACACACACACACACACACACACACACACACACACACACAGATCCTTGTTCTGTAGAAAGAGAGAGAAAGAGAGAGAGAGGGGGGGGGGGAGGGAGGGGGGGAGGTGGATGATTTAGGAAACTAAGAAACATGTTTGTCAGAGTCCCAGTCTGGTTGGTTGCTGCTGCTCGTGGTGAAACAGAAGGATCTCGTCTCTATTAATAGTCTATTATGTTGGAGACGAGGTCCTGTTGGCGCTGATGGAGGAAAGGTAGCCTGTCGACATCTGAGCACAGAAGCACTGGAGCGAACAGGTCTTAACAAAAGAGAGACTAAGTAATACCCCCTCCTCTCCTGTCTCCCTGGCAGGCCTCTCTCTCTCTCTCTCTCTCTCTCTCTTGCTCTCTCTCTCTCTCCCTCGGTCTCAGTGTCTCTCTCTCTCTTTCTCTCTGTCTCGGTGTCTCTCTATGTCTCTCTCTCTGTGTCTCTCTCTCTCTCCCTCCGTTACCACGGAGGCTCTTTCCCCCCCTCCCTCCCCACCAACACCCCCCCCCCCCCTCCTTAACCCCACCCAGTCAGTGTCCTGAGTCCTTTCCAGCAAAGTGTCCTGACGTCTTGTGACTGGGAAATATTTTACGTTTGTCTCAGAAGGGAAGGGGGGGAATGACATTGGTCAATGGTCAACATTTTTTACACGCCTTGTTAACCCCACCTACACACCTACCTACACACACACAAAACACACAGCGCTACAGTAATGATTAAAAGCAGTAAAGGGTTGTGTGTGTGTGTGTGTGTGTGTCTCTCACCACCTTGCAGATGCCACCCCCCAGACCCCTCTGGGCAGACAGGCAGGCGGGGCCAAACTTAGAGTGTGTCCCCCCCCCCCCCCCCCCCCCCATCCCATCTCTGTCCTCCTTGTCCCTTTGTTTGCGTGGACACAAGGATGCCCCTGGGTCACTGTCAACTTCTCTGTCATGGTGCTGAGTGACCTCACAGCTGGATGCTAACAGTCTCGTCAGGCTCTTTAACACGTGCAGCAGTCAGCTGTCAGTCACTGACCAATGAGAAGATGGTTTCTTTCTTTTAGCTCCCATACATGCTAGCTGCTGGACATGCTAGGTGGCCCTTTGACCCTACAAACTTGCCACGCATGGTTGTTGTGATGGGAGGAAGATGGGAGGAAGATGGGAGGAAGATGGGGGGTCATCGACTGACCAGCTGGAATGAGACAGTGGAGCTCAGCGCTTCAGCCAAGCTGTCACACTCAGCACTTAAGCCAGTTCAAATGTGATGTGCTTTTCTTCTTATTTTTCTTCTTATTTTTTTACACTTTACAGAGAAGCAACGTTGCACCATAAATTCCTCAGTTCCATTTGACAGTACATCTCTCTACCTTTTACTCCTCGTCAGCCAACCCCCTCCCCCCCCCCCCACTCTCTCCCTCATTTCCTAGTTCAAAGTCAGCAAGACACATAGACAAATCTTGCATGAATCACCCGGCTCCGTCTCCAGAAAGGAGGATTTCATTTGGTTGTGTGACAACACGGCACCTTTCTCTGCTCTGAACTCCCTAACTGGTTTCATTTTTAATTTCTTAATTGACTTTTCTTGCTCGCTTTAAGTGCCTTTCAGCGCCTCAATTCACCTCTGACAGGAAATCCGACTTAGAGCTTTTGTTAAGATTACCAGGCATTAAAACCCCTGAGCCTTCTGAGCGCCCTGCTCTGACTAGATTCTAACTCCCCTCCCTCCCTCCCTCCCTCCCTCCCTCCCCTCCCTCCCTCCCTCCCCTCCCTCCTCCTCCCTCCCTCCCTCCCTCCCTCCCCTCCCTCCTCCCTCCCTCCCTCCCTCCCTCCCTCCCTCCCCTCCCTCCCTCCCTCCCTCCCTCCCTCCCTCCCTCCCTCCCTCCCTCCCTCCCTCCCTCCTCTTGTGTGTTGTGTCTCTGTGTATTGAGTCCTTGTGTTTGGCTCCTTGCTCCAGGTCGATGGATCTGTGTTTTATGAGGATGTGTGGCTCAGGGAGGCCTCAGGTAAAACCCTGAGATACTCCCCCAGTACAGCACACTGCACTGGCCCCGCTCTCTGACGCTCTCTATGTCTCTCTCTCTGTCTTCATGTGTCCCGGTATCTCTCTCTCTCCCTTCTCTCTCTCTCTGTCTCCATCTCTCTCTCTTTCCCCTTCCCCCTCCCATCTCTGTCTCTCCCCCTCCTGCCACCCTGCTGTGTCCTTATCTCTCCCTCCCAGCTTTCAGTGCCTGTGTCTGGGGTCCGTGCATGGCCTTGCCCCCCTGCATGCAGGCAGGGAGCCCTGCTCAGATCTCAGTCTTACCCAGCAGCAGAGCTGGCTGACCCAGTTAGAGGGCTGGAGACCTGGCCAGGTCTGCTGCTAGATCTGGAGAGGACCTGGAGGGTCACTGTGTGGCTCCCCTCCCTGGCTGACTGGCTGACTGGCTGACTGGCTGACTGGCTGGGGCAGTAGAGGGGAAGCCTGACTGGTTGTCAGGAGCAGGTTGCTGAACATCTCCAACTTGCCTGTGTGTCCTGTGTGTGTGTCATGTCTGTGTGTGTCATGTCCTGTCTGTGTGTGTGTGTGTGTGTGTGTGTGTGCACTGCTGGTGCAGGTGACAGACTAGTACTGAGAGGCATCTGGTGTTGACTCTGAGGAGGTGAAATGAGGATGGACTAGACACACACACCTATACATAATCTACACACACAAACACCTACACATACACACACACACGGAGGGTTGCCATGGCTCCATGGGTGGTCTGTGACATTCCACCAGGGAGCTGGAACGCAGACTTGAGTTACTGATGTCTGGAGTGTTCCAACAAGATCTCTTACACGCTCCTCTCTCTCTTTCTCTCTCTCTCTCTCTGTCTCCTCTCTCCCCTCTCACTCTCTACCTCTCTCTCTCTCTCTCCTCTCTAACACGGCCTCAGTCTCCCAGCCTCCTCCTCTCTCTCCCTGGTTCCGCTCCCCTCTCTGTCTCTAACACGCCCCTCATCTCCCCAGCCCCTCCTCCCCCTCTCTCCATGGTTCCGTCTTTGTCTCTGTGTGGTTCCTTGTTGGCTCGTGTTCTCCGTGAAGCAGGGAGCCACACAAAGACCTGTTTATGTAGCGTCCCACCCGGCCGTGCTGCCCCGTCCCACCCGGCCGTGCTGCCCCGTCCCACCTGGCCGTGCTGCCCTGTCCCACCTGGCCGTGCTGCCCTGTCCCACCTGGCCGTGCTGCCCCGTCCCACCTGGCCGTGCTGCCCTGTCCCACCTGGCCGTGCTGCCCTGTCCCACCTGGCCGTGCTGCCCTGTCCCACCCGGCCGTGCTGCCCCGTCCCACCCGGCCGTGCTGCCCCGTCCCACCTGGCCGTGCTGCCCCGTCCCACCTGGCCGTGCTGCCCCGTCCCACCCGGCCGTGCTGCCCGTCCCACCCGGCCGTGCTGCCCCGTCCCACCCGGCCGTGCTGCCCCGTCCCACCTGGCCGTGCTGCCCCCGTCCCACCCGGCTGTGCTGCCCTGGACAAGCTGTCTGCTCGCTCATAACAACCTGGAGAGAGATACTGAACACACCCATCCAGGCTCGTGCTGCGTGTGTGTGTGTGTGTGTTTATCCAGATGTTGTCCTCCGCAGTGTCCGCTTCATAAGATTAGACCTCGTCACGCCCACATGACCACATAACCAGGAAACAATAACAACTTGTTCGTTCAGAACACGCTTCTTTATATCCAAGACGTTGGGCGGGGTGGGATCTGAACCTGGGGCCTCTTTGGTCCTGCTGGTACATTCTCTAACCACTGAGCTGTAGCCCCCCCGAGCACATGTTAATAACCCTCCCCTGTTGCATGGCTGCAGTCCCCCCCCCCCCTCCCTCCTCCAGGTGTGGTCCTGGTGTCTTCCAGCCCAGTGTCATTGGCTCATCATCCTGGCCTCACTGACACACAGTAACACTCAGACTGTTAAAGTTATGTCTCAATAATAACAAGTCTGTCTGTGTTTGTGTGTGTCCTGTGTTTGTGTGTGTGTTTTTCGTCCCTGTATGTGTGTGTGTGTGTGTGTCTGTGTGTTTTATTCATGTGTGTCCCTGTGTGTGTCCCTGTGTGTGTCCCTGTGTGTGTCCCTGTGTGTGTCCCTGTGTGTGTCCCTGTGTGTCTCTGTGTGTCTGTGTCTCTTCTCTTTCTGTGTGTGTGTCCCTGTGTGTGTGTCCCTGTGTGTGTGTGTCCCTGTGTGTGTGTCCCCCCGTCTCCACGCGTGTCCAGGACGCAGGCAGAGATGGCTCACACGTGTCGCGGCACCATCAACCTGGCCACGGCCCACATCGACACGGAGGACGCCTGCAACATCGTGCTGAGCAGCGGGGGAGGGACCTACCCCCTGAAGGCTGGCACGGAGGTGGAGAGGCAGCGCTGGGTCACTGCCCTGGAGCTGGCTAAGGCCAGGGCTATCCGCATGATGAACCCCCCCCCCACCCCCCAGTACGATCCGTGGTCCAATCACAGCCTTGAGTTCAGCGGTGTCTCTGGGTCTGTCAGGTGTCGCCGAGCTGCAACAGCCTATCAGGGAGGGAGCTGCGGCCTCGCAGGAAGAGGCGGAGCCACATCCCCGATAAGCCTAACTACTCCCTGAACCTGTGGAGCATCATGAAGAACTGCATCGGCAAGGAGCTGTCCAAGATCCCCATGCCTGTGAGTGAGGCCAGCACAGTGTGAGTGTGAGTGTGTGTGTGGATCACAGATCAGTGTGTGAGTGAGTGTGTGTGTGGATCACAGATCAGTGTGTGAGTGAGTGTGTGAGTGTGGATCACAGATCAGTGTGTGTGTGTGTGAGTGTGTGTGTGTGTGGATTGTTGGTGTTGAAACCGAACACAGCCTGTCTGACCTGTGTGTGTCTCTGTGTGTGTGTCTGTGTCTCTGTGTGTGTGTCTCTGTGTGTGTCTCTGTGTGTGTCTCTGTGTGTGTGTCTCTGTGTGTCTCTGTGTGTGTGTGTGTTCCCAGGTGAACTTCAACGAGCCCCTGTCGATGCTTCAGAGGTTATCAGAGGACCTGGAGTATCATGACCTCCTGGACCGTGCTGCTGGCTGTGAGCCCCTGCAGCAGCTGTGTCTGGTGGCAGCCTTCTCTGTGTCCTCCTACTCCACCACGCTGCACCGCACAGCCAAGCCCTTCAACCCCCTGCTGGGGGAGACCCTACGAGCTGGACCGCCTGGACGACTACGGCTACCGCTCGCTGTGTGAGCAGGTACACACACAGTCACACACACACACAGTCACACACACACACAGTCACACACACACACAGTCACACACACACACACAGTCACACACACACACACAGACACACACACACAGTCCCACACACAGTCCCACACACACAGTCACACACCCTGATCAGTGATTCTCTCTCTCTCTCTCTCTCTCTCTCTCTCTCTCTCTCTCTCTCTCCTCTCTCTCTCTCTCTCTGTTTCTCTCTCTGTCTGTCTCTCTCTCTGTCTCTCTCTCTCTCTCTGTCTCTGTCTCTCTCTCTGTCTCTCTCTCTGTCTCTCTCTCTGTCTCTCTCTCTGTCTCTCTCTCTCTCTCTCTCTCTCTCTCTCTCTCTCTCTCTCTCCAGGTGAGTCATCACCCTCCAGCTGCAGCTCATCATGTGATTTCCCAGCGAGGCTGGACCCTGTGGCAGGAAATCACCATCGCCAGCAAGTTCCGAGGAAAATACCTCTCCATAATGCCCCTGGGTAAGAGACACACACACACACTGACACACACACACTGACACACACACTGACACACACACACACGTGTCATGTCTGTCATCTGAATCCTGGTTGTGGTTGTCCCCTCCAGGAGCGATTCACCTGCAGTTCCACTCCAGTGGGAACCACTATGTGTGGAGGAAGGTCACCTCCACTGTGCACAACATCATCGTGGGCAAGCTGTGGATAGACCAGGTGAGGCCTCCTCATCGCTCCTCTTCCTCTCTTCCTCATCTCTCCTCTTCATCTCTCATTTCTCCCCCTCCCCTTCTTATCTCGCCTCCCATCTCTTCTAACTGGTGTCTCTCTCTCTGTTGTCTCCCTCTCTCTCTCCCTCTCCCTCTATCTCTCTCTCTCTCCCTCTCTCTCTCCCTCTATCTCTCTCTCTCTCTCTCTCCTCCCCCCTCCCTCTATCTATCTATCTATCTATCTATCTATCTCTCTCTCTCTCCCTCTCTCTCTCTCTCTCTCTCTCTCTCTCTCTCTCCTCTAACTGGTCTCTCTCTCTCTCCTTGTTTTTTCTGGAACAGTCCGGGGGATTGAGATCGTGAACCACAGGACCAAGGACACCTGTCAGCTGAAGTTCTCCCCCCTACAGCTACTTCTCAAGGGAAGTCCCACGCAAGGTAAGACCTGCTCGTCCTCCTGCTCCTCCTCCTGCTCCTCCTCCTGCTCCTCTTCCTCATCCTGTTCCTGCTCCTCTCTCCTCTTCCACCCACCCTCTTATCCTCACCAGTCAGACGAGGTCTTGTCGCCCTCTGCTGGTGGTTTGTTGAAGTCACAGTCACCTAAGCTTTAAACTCGATCATTCTCACAGCAGAAACCCTCCTGTCTCCTCCTCTCTCCTCCTCTCTCCTCCTCCTCCCCCCCCCCCCTCCCCTACTGTTGCCCAGGTGACAGGGGTGGTGCTGGACAGCGGGGGGCCAGGCTCAGTACGTCCTGTCTGGGACGTGGGACGACAAGATGGAGAGTTCCCGGGTGGTGCACAGCTCCAGGGGGGGTGGGGGGGCAGAGGGCAAGCAGAAGACTGTATACCAGACCCTCCCCCCCAAGCTGCTGTGGAAGAAGTACCCCCCTACCGTGAGGACCTGCAGCACACTGCACACTGTCTCACTGCACACTGTCTCACTGCACACTGTCCTCACACTGTCTCACTGCACACTGTCTCACTGCACACTGTCTCACTGCACACTGTCTCACACTGTCTCACTGTACCCTGTCTCACTGTACCCTGTCTCACAGCACACTGTCTCACAGCACACTGTCTCATTGCACACTGTCTCACTGCACACTGTCTCACTGCACACTGTCTCACAGCACACTGTCTCACAGCACACTGTCTCACTGCACACTGTCTCACTGTACCCTGTCTCACTGCACACTGTCTCACTGCACACTGTCTCACAGCACACTGTCTCACTGTACACTGTCTCACAGCACACTGTCTCACTGCACACTGTCTCATTGCACACTGTCTCACTGCACACTGTCTCACTGCACACTGTCTCACAGCACACTGTCTCACAGCACACTGTCTCACTGCACACTGTCTCACTGTACCCTGTCTCACTGCACACTGTCTCACTGCACACTGTCTCACAGCACACTGTCTCACTGTACACTGTCTCACTGCACACTGTCTCACAGCAGCCTGTCTCACAGCACACTGTCTCACAGCAGCCTGTCTCATAGCACACTGTCTCACAACACAGCAGCCTGTCTTACTCTGCCCCCTCTCCTCTCTCTCTCTCAGGGACAATGCTGAGAACATGTACCACTTCTCTGCGTTGGCACTCACCCTGAACGAGCCGGAGGAGGGGGTGGGGCTAACCGACAGCCGTCTGAGGCCGGACCAGAGGCTGATGGAGGCCGGGCGCTGGGACGAGGCCAACGCCGAGAAACAGAGGCTGGAGGAGAAGCAGCGGGCAGTGAGGAGGAGGAGGGAGGCTGAGGCCTCCGACGCTCTGGAGGATGGTGAGGAAGGGGGAGAGGGAGAGGGAGGGGGGAGGGGGAGGGAGGCAGAGCGTCTCGTCCCATTACTGTGAATGATTGGAGTTAGTCCCATGACCCTGTGTTGTAAAGGGTTGTTCCCTGAGCTACAGCTGATTAGAGGGTAATTACAGGTCACCAGGAGGGAGGGAGGGAGGGGGGGGAGGGGGGGGGGGAGGGAGGGAGTTCCTTTCATCTTCATGTATGCGTGCATCACGCTGAAATACCTGTGTTTCTCTTCCTCCCTCTAATGATGGTCAGATTGTGATTATGATTCTGGTGAGTGGGGGGGCCTCGAGCCCCCCAGACGTGCATCCCCCTGCCCCCCCCATCCTCCCCCCAGAGTGGTGTGCCGCTGGGCACTGCATGCGAGGCTCCTCCCATCTACTTCCACCCAGGAAACAAATATCAGTTCATTTGTTTCCTGCTGCTAACCAATTCAGAATCAGCCCTGTTATTTATATCTACATATCTATATTGATATGATAGAAATGTAGCTATAGATGATCTATATTTATCTGTTATCTATTTAGACTGCCTGAATATTGATTTTTATGGTGTGTATTGGTTTAATGCTGCTTCAGTTCTACTGCATCCAGTGCTAGTGGGTTTGAAGAGTGCTGGGAGTGAGTGTGCGGTGCTTCAGGAAGGTGCTGCGTGTGTGTAACGCCTGTTTCCTTCCCCAGGGAAAGAGTACGAGGGCTACCAGCCACTTTGGTTCCACAAGAGGAGGAACTCCATCACTGGGGAGACAAACTTTGTGTACAAGGGAGGCTACTGGGAGAGTAAGGACAGTCAGGACTGGAGTATGTGTCCAGTGATCTTCTAACTGCACAGCAGCGCTCAGGGGCTCCCTGTGGACCCCCTCAGGACCCCCTCCCCCAGACCCCCTGCCCCCTCCCTCAGACCCCCCCTGCCCCCTCCCCCAGACCCCCTCCCCCAGACCCCCTCCCCCAGACCCCCTGCCCCCTCCCCCAGACCCCCTGCCCCCTCCCTCAGACCCCCTGCCCCCTCCCCCAGACCCCCTGCCCCCTCCCCCAGACCCCCTGCCCCCTCCCCCAGACCCCCTCCCCCAGACCCCCTGCCCCCCTCCCCCCCCAGACCCCCTGCCCCCTCCCTCAGACCCCCTGCCCCCCTCCCCCAGACCCCCTGCCCCCTCCCCCAGACCCCCCTGCCCCCTCCCTCAGACCCCCTGCCCCCTCCCCCAGACCCCCTGCCCCCTCCCTCAGACCCCCTGCCCCCTCCCTCAAACCCCCCTGCCCCCCTCCCTCAGACCCCTCCCCCCTCTCTCGGAGGAAGATTGAAAGCTCTGGATCATCTTACAGTTTGTGCGGACTTTCTTGTGCGTGGGACTGTGTACCATGTCACACACACACACACAAACATTGTACCTCCTCCCTTCAACACACACACACACACACCCACACACATCCTCCTTGTTTTCTATCTGAGGTGAGGATTGATGAGGCTGTGTTCCAGCAGTGAGCGTGTAACCATAGAAACAGCCCCCCCCCCCCCCCCCACCCCCCTCTCTCTCTCTTTCTCCGGCAAGCTTCCAAAAGCAGGTGCTCCACACAGACTTCCCACAATGCACTTCTCTTCTCTGAACGCCTCATGTGAAGCCCAGTTTCCCCCTCCTGGTTGGAACCACGGGGTCTTTTTCTTGTCCAATCAGAGACATCATGCCGTGTTTTCCTGTCCAATCAGAGACATCATGCCGTGTTTTCCTGTCCAATCAGAGACATCATGCCGTGTTTGAAGACGGGCAGGAAAAGTCTTGATTAGATTGTTAGATGTGAGGTTATTATTATTTTTTTGCATATGTTGGGTTTTCATTGGGTAATAGGATTTGTAGAATGTTCTGGAAGGAGAAGGTTCCAGAAGTATGATCTAGAACCCTGCCTGGAAAAAACGATTCAAGTGCCCTCAGACGTGGTAAAGGAGAAGGTTTCCTGGATCCAGCCTATGGAGGGGAAGGGGGGGACTGGATCCAGCCTATGGAGGGGAAGGGGGGCACTGGATCCAGCCTATGGAGGGGAAGGGGGGGACTGGATCCAGCCTATGGAGGGGAAGGGGGGGACTGGATCCAGCCTATGGAGGGGAAGGGGGGGGACTGGATCCAGCCTATGGAGGGGAAGGGGGGGACTGGATCCAGCCTATGGAGGGGAAGGGGGGGACTGGATCCAGCCTATGGAGGGGAAGGTTCCTCCAGGGTAGCGGAGGGGAAGGGGGGGAGCTGGTAGGGGGAGGAACAGAGGTTCAGGATGAAGCACAGCTGGCTCCTGGAGGGCCCCACTCTGCAGACCCCAACAGCTGATCCTGGACCAGTCCAAGCTCAGGTGTAGCAGCATCAGTCCACTAGAGCAGGGCACAAACTGATTCCAGGACAGCTGGAGGAACTAGCTCCTTTCAAGGACTGAGAAGTAAGGGAAAGCAGGCGCTTGACGTGAGTGTGTGTGAGTGTGTGAGTGAGTGTGTGTGTGTGTGTTTGGTTTTTATAATTGCTGTTAGGAATGTAGAGTTTTTGGCTTGGTGGTTGTTTCCACCTTCTGTAGAAGTTTGTTTTTATAATAACAAAATAATAACAAATAATAATAATAGAATTATATACATTAGAGTGATATTAATAATAATCTTAATGCTAAGTTTGAATCTGTATGAATCCAAAGTTTTAAGGACCGGAAAATATACTTTAACTGGACCTCTTTATCCAAATTGACCCCTCTCTAAGTTTGATGTAAGATTCAATATTTTATACCAAAATGAAACCTGAATTACTGAAAATCTTTTTTGAATACAAAAATTCTTGCTACAAAGGGCGCGTTTTGACCAGTTCCGCTTCCTGCTAGCTTGATTCCCCCCTGCTGTGACCCGGATGTGACGTGCGGGTCGCTGTGTTGCGCGTGCTGTTCCAGATGAGCAGCAGGTGCACATCTTCAGATCTGAGTCGTGATCTGAGTCAGAGCTGCACCGTGACACCGGGACCTGAACATCCGAACAGCACGCGCTAACGGTGAATGTACGATATTCTCCCTCAAAGAAAACTTTGTTAATGCGGTTAGTTTGTGTTCATCAGTACAGCGCGCTCATTGGCTCATTTATCAAAGGCAGGAGGAGTGGTCTAGAAATAAGCGAGTGAGTGTTTTCCAGGGACATTTGAAATCCTACAAACTAAAATGTAACATGCAACCATGCATCCATGCATCGTTGACTTTCAACGTGTTGCTTATCACAAAGATACCCTCAGTATACGATACAACAAGCACATGCCTCAGTAACGCAAAGAGGGGGACTTAGTACCCAGCTTGTGACTAAAACATATCAGACATTAGGGTGGTATATTTCTGCAGTTATTGAGTCTTTATTGTACTGATAATTCTTTACCATCACGGGCGGTATTTGATGGTGATTAAAGTGATGTTGAAGCGCGAGGACGGTTTATTTCTCAATGATCAACTGTATGTTTAGAGATTTGACTTTTAATATATTGATTTTGAAATAGAATTATTTTATATATCAATATACCTATATTTTGATGGATGATTAATAATCCCCCCCCCCCCCATAAAATATCGATTGAACATCCAAATAACTTGATCTCTGACCTCTGTGTTGGCGAGACGCCTTTATGAAGAATGTGAGATTGATCTGTAGCAATAAGACTGAAGTTAAGATGATGTGTTGTTTTTCTAACTCGTTTGTCGGTTTCTGTTGAAAGGGAACATTTAAGACAAGTATCAGTAGAGGGAGAATGTCACTTTACGCAGTCTTGAACTGTCTTCCCATTGAAAAGCTGATGTAAACTTTTTCTTTGTTTTTCCTGTATCATTTCATCCAATATCATATCTCAGCATGGTTTGATTTAGCTTTAAAACGATTGCTTTTCTATTTAATTTTTCTTCTCAAGAGTGCCATCGTTTTTTCTCGTTTTTTTTCTTCTACTTTCACGCCTCCTTAAGTGCGCATGTCCGCTCAATGACGTGTTAAAGACCTGCAGTTTCCTCTCAGTCTTCTGATTGGTTCCTTTAAGGATGAATGATGAAGACTTGGGAGGTTTGACCTTCTGTGTCTGAGTTGATCTCCTCTGGACTCCTCCAGCCTAGAGACCCTCCAGGAACCCCAAGATCAGTTTGGCAGGTGGGGAAGTCACTCACACACACCCTCACACACACTCTCACACTCACAAGTACCTTTGTTCAGGTGTAACTGCTTCTTTAACGGAAGCTGTACTTCTTTTTATAATTGTTTTTCTCTCCCTTTATTTATATGTATGTAACAACATTGTCTTCAAAAGCAAGACGCAATGACACAAAATAAAATAATAAAGTTGTTTCTGTTAACTGGATTTGTGTTCAGTGTCGTTCTTTTTGGTGGGTAACTTAATTTCTTAAATTGTTAAAAAGCTTTATTACTTTGATGGATGTTTATTAAACTATGTTCACACCAGGTAAAGTTATTTTTTTAAATTGCCATTAAATAGGAGAAATACTTTCTCACTGGACAAACAGTGGTGGAATGAGGGTGTGTTACATTGTAGAGTGTAACCACGGTGATTAGGCCCCCTGCCGCCGCCGCCGCCGCCCCCCACCCCCCCACCCCCCTCACCGACACACAGAGATGCGCTGTTTGTTCGTTGCCTAGTAACCCAACCACTGCAGCTGTCAAAGTCTCTGCAGTTGCGGCTTTAAGGACAAGTCCGTGTTTCCAAATTGCATAATTGGAAATAATAGGAAATGAAGTCAAAGTTGAGCTGCGTTGAAGGTTTTTGATCGACTAACTCGATGCTTGAATTTAAACGTTAAGAAACAGCTTGCGTGCCTGCTGCTACACAGCTGTGGATTTTGGGGGTAAAGTTATATTTTTGACTTGGTGCTTGCTGTGTTCCTGATTTGTAAATGTAATATAATTCGAGTCTAGGTGATGCCAAAATATGTTTGTTATTATAGTATATAGTAATACTTTACTCTTCAAAACGTGAAGTTAAAACTACAGACCGCGGCGCACACTGGAATGTAAAGGCTGTTTAATGAGTCTGTTTTTCAGGCCAACAGTAAGTTGGGTTTAACACGTGTTTCCAAGGTAACACCCAGTCCTCACCCCTGCTGGTCAGAGAACCTCAGTTCTGGGGTCTGAAGGGGTCTAAAGATCTGGGGTCCTCATCTCCACCGATCTCTCTTCCCAGTCCCAGGAGATGGAGGATGAGAAAGTTGACGGAGGAGACAGAAAGTCTGAAGACACAGACGAACTTCTCTTTACAGGTACAGATGTTCTAAAAAACCTTTAATCGGTATGTTCTCCAGGCGCGTGTCTGTGTTAAAGGTTCTGTGTATGTTTCTCTGTGTCCAGATGTAGAGGATGAGAGTGCTGTGTCTGGACAGACGCCCCCTCTGAAACTGGACCACTGTGACCTTCTGCTGGACGCTATAGACGCACAGCTGAACCGACTGCAGGTCTGTAGGAGTTTTGTCTTTGAATCATTAAAATGTATATATTTTTCAATAAAAAAAAGCTTTTTATTTTCAATGTTCGCAGGTACGGAACCACAAAAATGACGTCAGAAGTGCTGGTACGTCAAATTGCTTTTGATTGGTTTAGTCTGTATGATTGTTAATGCATTATCTAGAACACCTCTTGTGATGTCAACATTTCCCTCTTATTCATCTATGCAGAGCTGAGCAGGAGCCAATCAGGGAGCAGAGATACTGGACTAGGAAGTACCATAACAACTAACAACACCCCTGTCTCCTGCGTGGAGTTGGTACCTTCCAGTATCAAGGACCAATCCAAAGGTGAGTGAAGGTTCCCCCCAGGTACAGAGGTGACAGGTGTGTGGCCAGGTGACAGGTGTGTGGTCAGGTGACAGGTGTGTGGTCAGGTGACAGGTGTTTGGTCAGGTGACAGGTGTGTGGTCAGGTGACAGGTGTGTGGTCAGGTGACAGGTGTTTGGTCAGGTGACAGGTGTGTGGTCAGGTGACAGGTGTGTGGTCAGGTGACAGATGTGTGGTCAGGTGACAGGTGTGTGGTCAGGTGACAGGTGTGTGGTCAGGTGACAGGTGTGTGGTCAGGTGACAGGTGTTTGGTCAGGTGACAGGTGTGTGGGGTCAGGTGACAGGTGTGTGGTCAGGTGACAGGTGTGTGGTCAGGTGACAGGTGTGTGGGGTCAGGTGACAGGTGTGTGGTCAGGTGACAGGTGTGTGTGGTCTCTCTCCCTCCAGATGCGGTTCCTCGACCGCCCAGCTGCAGTAGTGGAACAGGGGTTGTGAGCGACGGACTGTCCAGTGTGGAACCTGATAGAACCGGGGAGAACAAGCACCAGGCTCCGAGAACCAGGTTTCTAGCAGGTACTGCAGGGTTCCACACAGAACCCACTCTGAATCTCTGACTTCTGATAGGCTATCTGAACATGATAGACAGTCTGTGTAAAGGAACCACGCATCAGTCATAATAATGACAGCCAATCACAAGCTTCACAGCCGTTACTTCCTGTTTCCTCCTGCAGGAGTTCCTGTGTTGAGTTTTGACGCCGTGACCATCGACAGCGACCTGGACTCTGTACGCACAGAGAATATACGACGACACATCAGTCCAAGTAAAACAAAGATCAAATCATTTATTTGTTGTGAATGAAATGAGTTATGGAGTTGAGAGTCTAAAGATGGCTGACACCAGCTGCTGTGTGTCATGTTAGGATGCAGGTCGGTCATTCAGTCTGTGAGGAGCGTGGATGAGCTGTACTCAGAGCTGAGTGACCACGACACCTGCCCTAACACACCAGGTAAGACTCCCAGTACCTGGAACATCCCTGACCTTTGACCCCTGGCCAGCTCTTCTGCTAGCTGTGCTCTGTGATGGCAGGTCATACAGCGCTGACAGACAGCCACAGGAGAGAGGTCAGGAGGAGAAACACTTCCAGAAACACTTCCAGAAACACTCCCAGGTGAAACACCATGGTGCTCACATCTCCCAGATGTTTGCTAGCAGGAGCTTGGTCATGTCCTCACGCTGTGCTGTGGTGGCAGGTACGTGAGGGATGATGAAGAGGATGATGAAGAGGATGATGATGATGACACGGATGACAGCGTTCGCTGGAGGAGGAGGAGACGAAGGGCTGACAGGTGTGAGGAGCTGGCCAAGCTGAGACAGGTAAACACAGGGAGACGTCCTCACACACACACACACACACACACACACACACACACCAGGTAAACACAGGGAGACGTCCTCACACACACACACACACACACACACACACACACACACACACACACACACACACACCAGGTAAACACAGGGAGACGTCCTCACACACACACACACACCAGGTAAACACAGGGAGACGTCCTCACACACACACACCAGGTAAACACAGTCAGGCATCAGCAGTGTGTGTGTGTGTGTGTGTGTGTGTGTGTGTGTGTGTGTGTGTGTGTGTGTGTGTGTAGGACTGTGATGAGGAGGAGCAGAGGCTGAGGATGAAGAGATCCCAGCTGTGTGATGTGGAGGTGTCCCTCTCTGACCTCCTGCAGAAACAGAAGGTGTGTCTGAGCGTGTGATGACTGCCTCCATGTTCCTGTTAGTCACTTTACAGAACAGACATGACATGATATCTGTCTGACCTCTCCTCGTATCCCAGCATGCCATGCAGGAGCTGGACCAGCTGCGATTGGAGGAGGTGAGAGTGGCTCTGAGCAGAGAGAGAGAGAGAGACAGAGAGAGAGAGAGAGAGAGAGAGACAGAGAGAGAGAGAGAGAGAGACAGAGAGAGAGAGAGACAGAGAGAGAGAGAGAGAGAGAGAGAGAGAGAGAGAGAGAGAGAGAGAGAGAGAGAGAGAGAGAGAGAGAGAGAGAGAGAGCTCTGCTCACACAGTCCTCCACTTGAGTCAAATCACAGTGATTTAGTAGAACTGTCCCCTCCTGTGCTGACTGTGTCCTCTGCGTGTCTCTCCGTAGAGCCTGAGGCGTTCAGGAGTGAGCGTGTCTCTCCTGGAGAGAGAGGAGATGGAGAGACAACTGCACAGTGCCAAGACTGAGCTGTTTACAGAGCAGAGGAGGTCAAGGGTCAGACTGGACTCTTTACAGGAGGTACCAGTTCTACTGGAGGCAGGGTGGAGCACCTGCTGCTACTGCTGACACACTTCAGTCAGTGTGTGTGAGTGTGTGACTGTGTGTGTGTGTGTGTGTGTCTGTGTGTGAGCAGGAGCTGGAGGAGGCTCATGAGGAGATCCAGCGTGTGACGGAGGAGGAGAACCTTGTGAGGAGGCGCTGTGTCAGACTGGAGGAGGAGAGAGACAGGCTGGGGGAGGAGAGAGACAGGCTGGGGGAGGAGAGAGACAGGCTGGAGGAGGACAGACGCAGACTGGAGGTACCCACCTCTCCCTCTCTCCGTCTGGCCTCTCCTCCTCTCCAGTCTCTCCCGCTACCTCGGTCCCTCTCTCCTCTCCTCCTCCTCCCCCAGGCTGTGGAGCTGCAGGCTGGCGAGCTGAGGAGGGAGCTGGGGGAGAAGGAGGTCAGGCTGGGGGCTCTGGAGAAGATCCTAGCCCAGAAGGAGCTGCAGCTTCTGGGCCTCCAGGAGGAGCGGAGGGCCCTGGAGGAGGAGAGGGAAGGCCTGCGTGGGAAGATCCAGAGCCAGGGGGACCAGCACCTCGCCGCCCTGAGAGAGGCCCAGGAACAGGCACTTCTCCAGGGGGTGAGTGAGGAAGGCATGGGGGGGGGGGTGGTACTGGGAGAACTGGGCTCAGGTGTGTGTGAGCTGATAAGAGAGTTGATGTGTGTGTTTACATGTTAGCAGCGAGATCTGCAGCTTCAGACAGAGAAGCTGTCTGCCCTCCACCAGGAGAAGGTTCAGCAGGTCAGAGAAACTTCCGGGTTCCCTTTAAAAATCAAGTGATCGTGAAGGAGAGATCTGTGTTTCCATGGTGACGGCAGGGCGGTGTTCCCTGTGTCCAGGTGCAGGAGCAGAAGGAGGCGGAGTTAGCTGAGGCCCTGCAGGAACAGACACAGACTCACAAGCTGCAGCTAGAGGCCATGCAGGCACAGCTACAGGTGAGAGGGTCACACGGGGTCATGCAGGGGTCATACAGGGTCTTGCAGGGGTCATACAATGTCATGCAGGGGTCATACAGGGTCATGCAGGGGTCATACAGGGTCATGCAGGGGTCATACAGGGTCTTGCAGGGGTCATACAGGGTCATACAGGGTTGAACATAGGTCAGCAGGAGGGTTCGTAGATGAATAAAGTGTTTCACGTGACTCCTCCCTCTCCCAGCTGAAGGAGGAGGAGGTGAGAGAGCTGAGGGAAGCTCTAGAGGAGCAGAAGGAGGCGGCCAGGAGGCGCGAGGAGGAGCTCCAGGCTACAGCCCAGCAGAAGGTAGGATCACTGGCCATTACATCATCCTCCGAGGCAGGGGGGAGGCAGGGGGGGGCAGGGGGGAGGCAGGGGGAGGCAGAAGGAGGCAGGGGGTGACATTAGCCGCTGCCTGCAGATGGAGGATGCTGTGGAGCAGCAGAGGAGGAGGGGGGAGGAGGAGAAGGAGGAGGCCTTGCAGGTGCATGCTGGGATGCTGGAGGAGCGGCAGAGGGAGGCTCTGGAGAGGGCGGAGGGAGAGAAGGAGAGGGAGAGGAGGCGCCTCCTGACGCTCCAGAACACAGTACTGCTCCTGCAGGAGGTGAGAACTGCTGGAAACCAGACACACAAGATGGAGGGAGATAAGGAGTCAACTACCAAGTTACACTCCCTCTCCCTCTCCCTCTCTCTCTCTCTCTCTCTCTCCCTCCCTCAGAGGGTGCAGGAGCTGGAGCAGGAGGTGTGTGTCCACCAGGGGGAGCTGGTGTCTGTGCAGGCTGCTCAGCGCCGGAGCCTGAGAGAGGAACACCAGGCTGAGCTGCAGAGACTGAGCACACGCATGGAGCAGGTGGGACACACACACACGCATGGAGCAGGTGGGACACACACACACGCATGGAGCAGGTGGGACACACACGCATGGAGCAGGTGGGACACACACACACACGCATGGAGCAGGTGGGACACACACACACACACGCATGGAGCAGGTGGGACACACACACGCATGGAGCAGGTGGGACACACACACACACACGCATGGAGCAGGTGGGACACACACGCATGGAGCAGGTGGGACACATACACACACATGCATGGAACAGGTCAGACACACACACACAAATCCAAATGAAGTGATCGCAGGTTCAGATCCCTTCCTGAACATGCAGCGTGTGTGTGTGAGGTGACGAGGCAGGCTGTGTTTCCAGGAGAGACGGGAGGAGGAGTCCCGGCTGGAGCAGAGGGCCTGGAGGGCGGAGGAGGAGGCGGCCAGGCTGAGGAGCGAGCTGGCTGACAGGGAGGCAGGAGAGGAGGAGAGGAGGGCTGGGCTGGAGCGACAGGCCAGGCGCTGGAGCCAGGAGCTGGGGGCCGAGTGTGGACACCTGCAGAGGCTGCTGGAGGACAGCGGGGCCCCTGGGAGCCCCGACGAGCCCCCTCACAGGTACACACACACACACACACACTCACGTCCTCCTTGCAGTTCCAGTACAGTGCTGTGTTTGTCCCACAGTGGGACGCTGGGCCAGGCTGTCCAGACCCTGCGGGCCCTCAGGCTTCAGCTGCAGCAGGAAGTGTCCTTCCTGAGACGCAGCGCCCAGCACCTCAGCAGAGACAAGGTCAGCTGGCAGGCTGCTAATCACAAGGTTCCTGGTTCGAACCCCGGCTGTTCCTGAATGTGTGAGGGTTGTGTTGTTGAATGTGTGAGGGTTGTGTTGTTGAATGTGTGAGGGTGTTTTCTTGTTCTGTAGGAGAGAGAGTTGCGTTTGCAGAGAGAGCAGCTGCTGATGGAGAGAGACCAGGAGCTGGACTCACTGAAGGAGAAACTCATCAAGGTACACACGCTTCAAATGAGGCTCACATGAAACCACCTTTCACTGTCTGTGTGTGTGTGTGTGTGTGTGTGTCATGTCTGTGTGTGTGTTCATCACAGGAGCACATCGAGGAGCTGAGCACTGTGACCCGGGCCCAGCTGGGGGGCCTGGAGGGGGGCCTGGAGGGGGGCCTGCGCAGACAGCTGCAGGATAAGGACCAGGAGCTGAGGCAGGTGCAGAGGAACATGATCCAGTGGAAGGAGCAGACCACGGTTCGACTGGCTCACAAGTTTGAACAGGAAGTCACCTCTGAACTGGAGAGGTAACAGGCTGCACCGTAACGCACGGCAACAACAGCCACCCAGAAACAGACAGATCAGTCTATCAAGTCCAAACTGGACTGCCTGCTTATCTAAATACTTTTCATGATGTTATTTATTTAAATTAAGTCACTTTAAGTCATTTATACTATAAGGAATAAGTCCAACTTGATGTTAAAATCTAAAAAACAGATTATCACATGCACAATTGCAGTCTTCAGTGCCAAAGTTGTTCTCTTACGCATCATAAACAAACGACCTGTTGTTTATGGATCCATTGTTTATGGATGATCTAGAAATATGAAATACAGAATATGTTTGGGGTTTTTCCAGTTCCATTCAGTTGGCTGTGTTTGCGTGTTCACAGGTACAAGACACGCTTGTTGAAGGGAAGGTAACTGGTTTCAGTGTTTAGATTAGTCACATCTAGACTAGTTTGACCATGATTAGATTCTGCTTTCACATTTACAACTTTAAGTTGTGTAAGAGACATTGTGTGTGTGTGTATATGTGTGTGTGTGTGTGTGTGTGTGTGTGTGTGTGTGTGTGTGTGTGTGTGTGTGTGTGTGTGTGTGTGTGTGTGTGTGTGTGTGTGTGTGTGTGTGTGTGTGTGTGTGTGAGAGAGAGACATTGTGTGTAAGAGACATCCTGTGTGTGTGTGTGTGTGTCGTAGGAAAGCCCCCAAGGCCCGAGAGGAGAAACAGAGGAGTGTGCAGCAGCTGGAGCCCCACTTCCCCATCTCTCCCCCCCTCCCCCCTGGGGCCCCTCCCCCAGACCCAGCCTCTCTGAAGCTCCTCCGTCACCTCCAGGCTCGGGTCCAGCAGCTCCGGGCTGAGAACCTGGCCCAGGCCTGCAGCCCCTCCCCTCCCAGCAGGGGCCCCCCCACCAGGGCCTCCCTCAGCAGGGGGGCCCCCACCAGAGACCTCCTGAGCAGGGCCCCCCTGAGCCTGGCAGGGTCCTACCTGGAGACCCTGGCTGGTCCGATCCAGTAGCAGATCACATCAGAGTGTCTCTGGATGAGTTTTAAGATGGTCTCATCCCAGCATCCTGCAGTCCCTCGTCCTCCAGAGCTGGAGAGCCTCGTCCCAGTGGGATGGACGCCTGACCAGAAGTCATTAAAGGACATTCAGAGCGTCGCTCGATCGTTTGAACTGCTTAACGACTTTCAGGTCAGTGTCACCGTGACAACTGGGTCTGCTGCTCCTGTTCTCAGGGAAGCAATTAGGTTTTACTGCCTGAGGTCAAGGTTAGGGACAGGGCGTGGGTGAGGGGGGTGAGGGGGGTGAGGACACGCTGGTCATGAGGTCAGACAGGGACTCTCTTCTGAATATCTAACTTGTGTTTTATAAGATTTCCTTCCAGTGTGTGTACAGTGTTGTGATGAAGCCTAACTTCATGTTGTGTGGATTTGACCGTTAAATTAGTAAAAGGCACGATTTTTGTTATTATTTTTTACTTTGTACGTCAAATAAAAGAGTGTCACATCTTCAGAAACAGTCTTTATTTAGAAACGAATACAAAGTAGGAACACAATGTTTCTATGACGATGCATGTCAGGAGAATACAATGAAAATGTACGATGGTGAATATATCAACGGTTTCATTCTCACCTCAACAAAACGACGCGTCAGCAGTTTTTTCCTCGTCAAAAGTAACAAGATGACAGCTGACCCTGGAACAGCAGGCTGACATGCTTCCAAATCTGGGCGGAAAAAACTGGACTAAACCAGAACTGATTTGTCAAAATGCAACCCTGACAAAAAAAAATATATAATTAAGAAGCTAGAGCTGTTTCTGTCTGCATTCAAACTAAATTAAAAAGCCGTTTTTGACATCAAAGCTCTGGCTAAGTACAAACTACCACTTCTGTGTTCTGTGTAACGATGAGTCAGTCTGGGAAACAGAACGTCAACACAAACTGTCAGCTTGTTTGAAGGATATCGAGGCAAAGACACAGTCTGTTGGAAAGTCTGAAACATGTACTGGTACTGACTGTCGACACAGACATAGTTAAGAGGAAAAAAAGAAAACTCCATCTTTCTGGTCCCTTCTCGATGTCATGCCCTTGAACGCACCCCCCTCTGGATCTCCAAAGGAGACCTCCAGGTGATTGTACCTACAACTGATTGCAACGCAAGCTTGAAGAGACATTTTGGCCAAAGGAACACGAAAACAGGAACCCAACAACACCATCACGCTGCCCAGCAACCAGGCCTCAGTCCAAAGCCGTCTCCCCGGCAACGGTAACCTAGCGACGTCCATCCCTCTCGTTCCAGGCTGCAGAGCACGGCGTCAGGTGCGAGGGTCTCTCTGTCTACAGCTCCATGTCCTCTTCTCCTGGGATCCCCCCCGGGGGGCCTGGGGGTGGGAGGGGGCCGGGGGGGCTGGGGGCCGGGGGAGGGCGGCTAGCTGCCTGCTGCTGCTGCTTCCGCTGCCTCTGCAGGGAGCCTCTGAACTTGCGGGAGAGCGCGTCCTCCGGGGGGCGCCACACCACCAGCTCCATGCAGGAGTGACTCCTGGAGGAACAGCAGAAGAAGAAGAAGGGAAGATGTTACTGAGCATGTGCGGCTCTCCAGGCCGAGGGAGGCTGCTGTGTTAGAGTGCTGTGTTAGAGTGCTGTGTTAGAGTGCTGTGTTAGAGTGCTGTGTTAGAGTGCTGTGTTAAAGGCTAGTAACCAGATGGTTGCTGGTTCGATTCCCGACTAAATGTAAGATGTGAGCTTTGCGGTGGGAGGAGGAGGGGGGAGGTGGGGAGAAGGGGGGGAGGGACTCACACAGACTGGGCCACTGTGTGGGGGAGGATGTCTGTGATGCCTCGCTGAAGTCCCTCCTTCAGGCTGTCTGACATCACCAGCACCGGCCGCCTGGGCATGGAGTCCACGTCCAGGTCATCCTCCTCATCATCATCATCCTCCAGGGTGATCCTGGGGTCACACAGGGGTCACAGCAGCAGCAGGGGTCACAGGTCAGACATCAACACTACAACTGTAACTGTTTGTTCTGACTGATTTGATGTCAGTTTGACTTAGATAATGTGTTTGTTTGTCATCTTGTAGTTTTCATTTCCCTTCACCTCTCCTCTATCTCCTGGAGTCTCCTCTGTGCTGCCTCCACCTCCATATGGAGGCAGTCTGCCGTCTGACGAGGCAGGGGGTGGGGCGGGCCTGCCAGGCCCTGCAGGAGGAGGGGGGGTGGGGCTGCTGGGGCCAGGGCTGGGCTGGGAGGGCTGGGCAGAGGGCAGGTGGGGCCCGGGGACCCTGGGGACTCTGGGGACCAGCTATGACACATGCTGCTGGAATCTCCAGGATCACTTCTCAACATTAGTCTCCTGCGCTTAGCACTGCAGGCTCTGTGGGTAAACACACACACACACACACACACGTGTACTTTAGATGAAAGCTAAATGAATAAGTTTACATCATTTTGGATAACAGCATGTGGTGAATTAATAGACAGTAAATATTAGTATGCATGTTTTTTTATTATTGTATTTTTTATTAAAAAAAACATTAGGATTGGAGTTCTCACTCATCATCAGATCTTCTTCTGTGTTTCCTCAGACAGCGTCTCTCCCAGCTCCTGTGACGACAACACGTGTTAGAGTCACGTGAAGAAAGAGAAATATCAACCTCCGACAAAGTAAATATACCGTGTTAAGTACGAAGTATGAGGTCACAGTTAAACGATCTCAGCGCTGCTTACGTGTTGGCGGGGATCTGGGGCAGCAGATGAGGGGAGCCGGCTGAGCTGATGTTGAAGCCAGAGGTCTGGGCCATGCTGCCGGGGCAGGGGAAGGGGTACATGGAGGGCAGGAAGCCCAGCTCACTGCTCATCTGACCGGGGGGATGGTGCATCGGGCTTCAGGCTGTGCGAGGCGAGATAAGAGCATCGAATGTTCTAGAATGACAAAGAAACACGCAAAATGAAGCGGATAAATACAAAAACGTCATATTTATTATATTTGCATGCATATGATTTGGTGTTTGACTGGATGCAGCTTGATACTTTATTGTCATAACTGTAAACAGTAAACACAACTTGAGTTAACTTGAGTTAGTTACAGTACAGCTATACTGACAGTATCAACCTTACTTAGCAGCTGTAAAGCTGAAATATTCAACATTACTGACCCTTCATACTGCAGCTTAGGGCAGCTATCTGGATAAAATAAGCAGAGACACAGTAGAAGAGTTACAGTGAGTTAGTTACCCTGATGATGATGTTGTTATTGTTTATCTGCTCCGGTCAGGAAGCTGCATGGTTCTCCTTGGTGTCAAAGTCATTAATGTAATATTTGATGATCTTTGTTGAGTCTGATGTCTTCAGTTCATGTTATGATGTTGTCATGTTATGATGTTATTAAGTTGTTATGTTGTTTCTTCTTCGTCAGTTCAGAGTGAAACTGAGGGTCGAGTCTTGAGTCGCAGGATAACGACGTCATCACAGCGTTCTAGAAACTACAGGAACGTTCACGAGCGGGGGTTTCTGGGATTTGTAGTTTTAGATGCGACTATTTTTATGGGACGTATGCAAGGGAGTAAACTGTTAATTATTATTATTTATTGTGAAGTGGATTTTTTATACACATCCTGTGAAAAGTATTTAAATATGTTAAAGTTGATTCAACTGTTTCGAAGCCGAGGGACGAGTAAGGCGGGGGTCACGTGATGACAGGTGACAGATCACATGACCTTAGTCAGCGTTACGAAATCAGGTCGTTCTAACTTTTATAGGGTTTGTCCTCATATATATACTGTACATATAAAAAGGTGTTAAAGTAACGGTGCTTGGACAAGGTTACTGTTCTCCATGCAGCCTCAGATCCGGAACATTCAGTGGTAGGTTCACTTAGTTTTGCTCTCCAAACTTATACGAATTAAGATTCCCATATCCTGTTTACGATCAATATTTTAATCAAACATTTCTCTTTTGTAGGTTTTTCTTCTCCAGAATGTTTCTGGTGTTCGTCTTAAGTGGGTTGTTGGCCCTGGTTAGCAGCAAACCTTGTGGTAATGATGTTATTCTGACTGTTATTGACACTTTGTCTCTTTCTAAATGTTCCCTAAGCTCTTCCACTACTAAGATCTATGACCTGTAACATGAGTCAGTCTTTGTCAGGGATTGAGCAATAGACTATTTGTTTAAAGTTACAAAATAAACTCTTATTTCTTCATTAACTGGCGGTGAAATCATGTGTTTAAGGAGAAGCCAAATAGGGGAAGGAAATGAATAAGTTCGGAGTTGAACCTACCTCCTTTTCGGTCTCAACTAAGTTTGGAGAGTGGAATAAATCAATAGCTGAACTAAATGAGTTCGTTTGCTCTGAATGGTGCTAATTCTTCTCTAAAAGAGAGTGTATGATTGGTGTGTTGTGTAAAGAGCATGGAGGATAGGTCAAGGTTATCTGAAGTGCCACGAGAACAGTGATGTGTGGAAAGTTGACTCGTGGTTATTGAGTAGCAGAGGTCTGTGCTTGGTGTCTTTGGGTCAGTGTCAAACTTGTTATACAGCAGAAAAATGTGTCCTGTTGTAGTGATTTTTATGACACAGCAAACAGTTTTATATGGCTTCAGTGAGTTTTAATGAGGCATGTTTGTATATAGGCACATTTTCAAGAGGGTCTGTTTGTTTGGTGATATAAGAGCAGCATAACATGGGAAGCTAACCAAATGTGATGTTTTTCTCCCCTCCAGAAACATCACAGTCAGATCACAGCAAGCTGCTGTCGTCTCTGAACAAGAAACTGCTTCACTCGGCGGAGGACCAAGACGTCCTTCCCAATCCCAGCGTGCACCTGGCCCTTCGACTGTCCACTCATCACAACCTGGGCAAGGAGAACCAACACCTGAATGCTGTGAAAACACGGCTGCACGATGACATCGAGAGGTAGGCACACACCTGGTGGAACACCTGCCGTTTGGTATCAAGGGGGAACACTTGAAGTGGCGAACCCTTTCTTCTAGAGTTTCTGGAAGATGAATTCTGGTTTGTATGACACAGATTGGTGACCCCTTGAGGTTCTTGTCCCCCCCCCCCCCCCCCCCAGCTCTCTGTCCAGGGGCCAGGCTGTGTCGGGGCGTCTGGCCCTGTACCTGCTGGCCCTCAAGGCTTCCTGTTACGACGTGAACTCCCTGACCTTCACCCTGAGCCAGAAGAGCGAGACTCTGCTGACTCACCTGAAGAGACAGATGGAGCAGGAGAAGGAACACATCACCTGTGAGTGCTGCTCTGTGTTCACATCCAGGCATTCAGCAGACGCTCTTATCTACACCCAGAAGAGAACACTCTGCTGTGTTGTTGTGGATAGGAGTGTGAGCTAAATGAGCACATTATTGTTATGGTGACATGATTGACACTCCTAAATTAATCCTGCAGTCGTAAACAAGTTGAGTTGGAATGACTACCATGACTGTGAGACACCTGGTAGGATAACATGGACTTACGATAACTCAGGATATCTTGTTTGACGATGTCTCCCCTGTTCTGCAGCCAGTCATCGACCCTTGACGAGTTACTACCAGTACTCCCTGGGTGTGCTGGCTCTGTGTGTGAGCGGGGTGCGAGTCAACACACACGTCAGCAACAAGCTTGTCAAGGCTGTGGAACACGGCCACATCCAGAATGGAGACCTGGACTGTATTGGTGAGTGTGAACCAGGATGGCACCTTTTAAATGCATCTGTCCAATCTGGTAGTGTTGTCTGGAGCTGATCAGTAAGAAAGGCCTTTGATGTGACTGGATGATAGATGATTGTATGAGTGTGAGTGCTGTATAGTCTGAGGCATGACCTCACTTCCTGTCTCCCTGCCTTTCCTGTCACATGTCACATTCTGTGTGTGTGTGTAAAAAGATGTCCGTTGCTTGGTCGTGTCTGTGCAGACACCTTTGCAATGGCTGGGATGGCGCTGCAGTGTGTGCAGAGCGCTGGTCCGGCTGGTCAGGCCTCGCTGGATGAAGCCCTGGCCACCATCAGAGCCAAGCTCCTCAGCTCCACACGGCCTGATGGTCACCTTGGTAACGAGTACAGCACAGGGCTGGCGGTACAGGTAAGCACGATGTCACTTCCCCCCATGCTGGAGTTGTGAGGGAGGGGGGGGGGGGGGAGGTGCTTGTAGCTTGTTGGTTAGAGTGTAAATCAAAACAGTACTGCATTTGAATGTGATGTTTCATTCATGAATAAGACACTTTCGTAACCTATGCATGTGACCATTGAACACGGTTGAATGTCTTAACCTGTAACCTCTTGTGTTTGTGTTTGGACTGCGGGTCCCAGGCTCTCCTGGCAATGGGCAGCCCGGTAGAGGAGTGTGCGGCGGCCATGACGGCCATGAGGTCAGACGCCCGGAGAGGATCCTACTCCAACCCCATGGCCGTGTCCCAGATCCTGCCTGCCCTCCAGCACACCTCCTACCTGCAGGTCAAGGACAAGCAGTGCCGTGATGAAGATGGTGAGGACAGGAAGGCAGAGAAGTTGATTTGTAAAACGTTTTAAACCAACCATTAGAGTAGATTAAAGGTGATTAAAGGTGCTGTAGGGAAGAATAAATATACATATTGCAGCTGAAGTCATACAAGACTTGAAATAGAAAAAAAGAAGACATAAATACAAAGCTTAAAATGGTTAGAGTAGTTGTACCCCCCATCTTGGTGTTGTGTGTTGGAGTTTTCAGTAAGGTTACAGTCTGACTTTTTCCTCTCTCCCCTGGCTTGGTTACCCCCACCCCCTTGCAGACAGCCTGGTGCTGGAGCCTAGTGACCCTGTGGTGGTGCTGCCTGGCCTGGCTGGCCGCGCCCCTGTGGGGCTGCAGGTGGAGGTGGTGAAGGCCAGCGGGGCGTCTGCTGTCTTCCAGGTGGACGTCCCTGCTGGATCCTCTCTGCTCCAGGCTCTGGAGCTGCTGCAGCTCAACGACAAAGACTTCACGTCAGTCAAACTGCTTTTTTAATGATGGATAAATGGAAATGATAAAAATTGAAGAAGTATATCTTTGTCAGATCCTCTTTGTCAGGGCATTGAAGTGACTTTTTCAAATTGAAGAAGCAGAAGCTGATGTCTCCTGTCCCTCCTCCTCCTCCTCCTCCTCCTCCTCCTCCCTCGTCCTGTGTCCCTCCTTCCCTGGCCCCCGTGGGCACCTGTCCTGCAGGTTTAAGAAGGAGGACAGCCTGTGGGGGCCCTTCCTCAGTGTGGTGAACCAGGAGAAGGCCAGGCAGAGTGATCGGAGGTACTGGAAGATCTTCTCTGAAGGTGCTGCTGTCAAACACGGTAAGAACACTGTCATGGGTGGAGCAATCACACACACACACACACACACACCCTTATGTAGTCATAAACAGTCACATGTTGTGTTGCCTGTCTGTCTCACACACACTTAATATACTTTGAACTAAGATGGTCTCTGTCAGGGATGTCAAACTCCATTCCTCGAGGGCCGCTGTCCTGAAGGTTTTGGATGTTTTAGGACAGCGGCCCTTGAGGACTGGAGACTGACACCTGTGGTCTATGTGGTCTCTGTGGTCTATGCATTTTTGCTTGAATGGTGAATGTTGTGTCTTTCAGGGATTGTGGACTTGAAGATGGAGAAGGATCAGCACATTACCATCAGAAACACAGTATACTGAGAGGCTGAAGGCGGAGCCAAGTGTTTCTACTTCCTGTCGTGTGTTTGAGTGTGATATCTTGAGTGTGATATCTTAAATAGTAAAATCGAAGTAATTAATTGTAATAAAGGGATGAGCATTTTTACATTATTTGTTTTGTTGTATTTTTTTATTTTGGGGTTTATATATTGTAATGTTTGTCATGCATAAAGTCAGTTTGAGTGTGTCCGTGTTAAAAGCGACATGTGGAGGTTGTGTGTGAGGTGAACAGCAGGGGGCGCTGCTGTGTGTCTATAAACCAGAAAATAACCCGGAAACACAATGAAAACCAAAACGTAATGGCGCGAGTGGACAGCGTGGGGGACCAAGGCGTGTCAAACATTTGTGTTTTGTAAAAGTTTAAAGGTTTTAAAGCTTCTAAATGGCCTGAAGACTTGATGGCGGGGACATTATTATCAAAGTGTGGATGTATTTTGTCGAGCGGGACTGCGAGGCGGCTCATGGCGGGGCGACAGAGCAGGAGGAGCGGGTCCAGCTCAGCTCCTGACCCAGCGGAGAGGTCTACAGGTCGGGTAAAGAGGGTGTCCATCGAGGGCAACATTGGTGAGTGACTTCAAAGCAGCTTGATGTGGATGAAGTCAGTGTGACTCCGTGTGTTTTATCCGCTTCTGTTTGTTTAGCGGTGGGGAAGTCGACCTTCGCCGGGCTCCTGCAGGGGGCCAAGCGGGGCTGGGAGGTGACCCCTGAACCCGTCACTGCATGGCAGGCCATACAGAGTAGCTCCAACCAGGTAAGATGACTTGAGTGTTGGAGAAATGTGTGTTTAAAAAAAAAAGTGCAATTGAAATCCAAAATGGCGTACAGCTAGTCATGTTAACTTAGCACAAACTGACTTGACTTGTGTTGATGTTTGTTGTTGTATCAGAGTGAGCAGCCGTCCATCAGTAACCTTCTGAAGATGATGTACCAGGACCCTCAGCGGTGGTCCTACACCTTCCAGACCTTCTCCTGCATGACCCGCCTGAGGACCCAGCTGCAGCCCCCAGCTGGACACCTGCTCAGCTCCCAGCATGCACCTGTCCAGGTGTTTGAGCGCTCTGTGTACAGTGACAGGTGAGCTTGTATGATTTTTTTTCTTAAACATGCAAAGTGTATGTTAGTGGAGTTTAACTGTACGTGAGGAGGTGTGTTGAGTTAAACCAGAGTAATGTATGTTGCCTTGAATCCAAGCCAAAACCATCAGCTGCTTGTGTTTGTGTGTTGGTGTGTGTGTTCAGGTACATCTTTGCCCTGAACATGTTTGAGTTGGGCTGCATTAACGCCACAGAGTGGGCTGTGTACCAGGACTGGCACTCCTTCCTGGTGGAGCAGTTTGGAGAGCAGGTGCAGCTGGAGGGGATCATATACCTGAGGGCGTCCCCACAGGTAACAACACATGGAGACATGGGCACACACACACACACACACACACACACACACACACACACACACACACACACACACACACACAGCGACATACACAGCACCTTATTTTTGTGTTAGATGTGTTTAGTTTGGTGTTGTTTGTGTAGTGACTGTGTGTGTTCCAATATAGGAAAATGCTTAGTGTGTTGCTGGCAGAAAATATGTATTTCACACAAGAAATGTCATACTAAGCTGTTATGTATTTTGTGTCAAAATGTCATACTATGTTGCTTTATATTTGTTTGAAGAGTTGACAATAAAATAGTGAATTCTTTGTTTTAGTGCTGCTAGTGGTGATGCATGTTACAGGATTACAAAAGTGTCATGTTAATTGTCTATGTATAGCTTGACTAAAGAGGCTATACGTCAAATGTAGTTATCTTAAAGAGTGGCAAGGTAGACATGTGAGGGATAGCTAAGAGCTGATCATTAGTGTCAGCAGTTGTATGTAGCTAAGTGACCATGCTGGTTTAGTATTAGTATTGAACCTTAAATAAGTGATGGTGTTTCTACATTCAGTAAAGCTAGTGTGTCCTGATGGTGATATGTAGCCTAATTGTTGTAGTATTCAAGAGTACAGATGTAGTACTGCTGAACACAAGTATGTTGTAGTGAGTATTTGTACAAGATAACTAACCAAGTTAGTTGTGCTCAAACTAAAGTGTAAACAAGGGAACCAACACTAGTATATTGTAGTGATTATTTGTAAAACAAAACTAACCAACTTAGGTCTGCTGAAACCAAAAAGTAAACAAGTCCAATGATAATTGAAGCTCATACATGGGCATGTAGTTTTGCAGTATTGAGTGTAGGTGAGATGAATGTTTTGGTGGTTTGTTACAGTTGAAAAGAAAGAAAGATAGAAACAAAATGACAAAACTGAAAGTGACTGAGTTACTTGCTTACTGAGTTAGTTACGTAGTTTATTGGGAAAAAAAACAAACAAAAAAAAACAATCATAGGTCTTTGTAGGTATATCATGGTCA
The DNA here is from genome assembly GCA_030340665.1 of Neosalanx taihuensis. Taxonomy (NCBI): domain Eukaryota; kingdom Metazoa; phylum Chordata; class Actinopteri; order Osmeriformes; family Salangidae; genus Neosalanx; species Neosalanx taihuensis. Next base: position 8,061,105 of record CM059309.1, on the reverse strand, counting down.
ACTATAGGCAGAGGCATGTAATACCATAGGTGGCCATGGGCACACCCAACAGAAACAATTAGTGGTGAACCATGCAGAATAGAATATAAACTAAGTATTATCTAATTAATGTACTAGACTGAATACTAACAACCAATCAGAAGAAAAAGAGAAAAAATGACCAAATAAATACACTTGAAAATTGACATAATTAAATCCTCCAAAAAAGAGCAGGCTTGGCACAGAAGATTCAGGAGTTCAGGAGGATAACTAGCTTCAACTTAATTCAACTTATTTCTTTTATTAGACTTTTGTCTAATTGTCAGCAGTTTGAAAACCTAAAGTGTCTCCGTGCTGCGGTGATTTGAGAACACACCCAGGTGCTCAGCTAATCACACTGCCTCTTGAACAACACCACCACCACCACCACCACCACCACATTCCCACAAGGGAGAAAAAAAAAACCCCAGCATATAATTCTGATAAAATCAATCTTTACTTAAGATTTCTAATTCTGATAAGTTAATCAACTAAAGACATGACTGTGTGCATGACTACTCAATTCTAAACATACAGCATGTCATGCACAACCCAACATGTATGTAATTGTTTTAGTGTAGTTTAATTTGTGATTGATGTTGTCTTGTAATTAATGGATTGATCTTGTGTTGAATGACAATTGGGTTTTTTTGTGTGTGTGGCTTGAGGGTTGACTAATGACCAAGTGTTGTGTATTGAGATGTAAGATGAATGGTCTTTATTGGAAGGGTTAAAAGACTTTGGAAATTAGTCCGTCAGTCAGTGGTATGTGTTGGTTATAGAGATGTACAGATATTCTATGGAATAGTATTGTGATTGATAGTAACAGTGATTGATTGCTTGCTTGGTTGCTTGGTTGGTTGGTTGGTTGGTTGGTTGGTTGGTTGGTTGGTTGATTGATTGAACTTAATAGTCAGATAGGAGTAGGTGTAGTTTTCTGCATTGACTTAGTCTAACCTTAAGTAGTATTTTCCAAGTGATGATGTAATTAATTGGTTGGTTGATTGATTGATTGATTGATTTGACTGACAGCTTGTAGTTGCAGTGAAGTCAGATTGTCAGAGTGGTGATGATGTATTATTACTTGTGTTAGTGATAGGTAGGATAAGTGTTGTGTGGCAATCAGAACTGTCAGTAGTCATTGGTCCATTCATCGGTTAAGTGTGTTGTAGTCTCTTGTCATTGGTTAAGTGTCTTGCGCTAGTCTTTGATTGGTTTAGTGTCTTGCATAGGTAGGTGTGTGTGTGTGTATGTATGTACTGGCATGTGCTTTTACAAGATGTTGGCTGTGACAAGACTAGGTGAACTGCAGCACCCTGTTGGTGATGAGCAAGAACTACACTCAAGTACCCTGAGCTGACCTGGAGTACTGTAACCTACCCTGCAGTACTCTGACCTGCCCTACCCTGGGGTACCCTGAGCTACCTTGCAGTACCCATAGCTACCTGCTCTACTCTAGGGTATCCTGAGCTACTCTGCAGTACCCTTAGCTACCTGCTCTACCCTGGGGTACCCTGAGCTACCCTGCAGTACCCTTTGCTACCTGACCTCACATGCCCTAATGTACTTGTGTTGCGTGTTTGAAAAGAAATAAACAAGCTGTCAACATGTTTTAATGGATCAGCAACAGTGACACACAGTGGTGAGATTTGGAAGAGCGGCTCTCAGCAGAGTTGGACATGGAAGACTTTGAGGATACTCTGCAGCGTCCAGCCACCTCCACCTAGGGGGCGATACAAGGGACATGTGTTAGCATGAGTTAGCTTAGCATCATGGAGAACAAACAATTTGGTGGTTACGTACCTCTCGGGTGATGAAGTAGGCCCGAAATGACGTACAGAAGCACGGAAGGCAGGGATACACCATGAACGGGCCTAGCAACGAGCCGAGAATGAGTCAGAGACACGGATACACGGATCAGAAGAGTTTTGAAGAGCACTCACCCGTGGCCAGGCCTCCTCCAGGCTCCCTCCTCCAGGCGAACTCCTACAGGACAACTCCCTAAGGACTCGACCAAGGCGAGTCAAGCGTCTGTCCTGCGTCTTTGGGCTCCGATGTCTTCGGGCGACGTGGCTTCGGTGACGCAGCTGAGGTCGCAGCTGTCGAAGCTGCCGAGGCTTCCGAGCCGCTTTCGCTGCCGCTCAACTGTGCCACTGGTATATAAAGGGCCTCGCACATGCTCAGTTCGCGCTTCCCCAGCCCAAATTGCTCGTTAGACACCTGCTGCAGCAATTACATGTGGGTGGAGCTGCACTCACCTGATTCTGACGACAGCCAATGGATGGTCCCCAAAGCCATGTCTCCCCACCAACTGGAGGACCAATCGCAGAGCCCTGATCGCTGGAAGACGTCTCTGTAGCTGTCTAAACAAACACAACGTAAACAAAAACAAACCAGTCCAACAGGCCTATCTATGCCTATATATGGTCTGAATAGTGACATACACTGGAAGACTTATTCTGCAACACTTGACTTGCAGTTATTATCTTTATCATCTTTAGGAAAGTCACTCAGAGGGACTCCTTCATTTCACTAGGGAGATGACATAATGTAAGACATCATCATCATCATCTAAGACATGATATTCTTGACTACCGTTGATCTTGCAGTACAAATCTTTATTGTCTCACACAAAAACAAACATGGGATAGTAACATAGTCAAGTAGGCAACACCTCCAATACAAGCAAAAGCCATCTTTGGCAAGTCACCGTCTCCCATCTGGAGGGGACTGATAGACATTCGTACCTGCAAGAGCTAGTGACAGGATTGGAGTCTTTCACCAGTCAAAGCAAATCTTCATCAGTCGCTTCCTCTTACACAGACGGCAGGAGGGAGGTAAAAACTGGGTCGTCGGCACCTCAGGTCAACAGGAACCGCAGGATGGTCGCAAAGAATCCCTGGTCACATTCCCTTGACCTTTTCGTCTGACGCTCTTTGACCAGGATCAAGATGTGGGTCATCGTCCTCATGTCCTGCTTCTCTTTTCCTGCAAGACAACACAATTTTGGTCTTCAAGGAAACCCTCTGCCTCAGCCTCCCACCAAACCCCTCAACATCTCCAAAATCCACAAACATGCCCCTACGTGTTCAGTGTTCGCCTCCAACCCCAGTTGTGTAGTCTCCAAACTTCACAGCATACAGGTCTGGTCTGTTCAGTCACCTCCTCCTCCCACAGGTCTACCTAGAGGAGTAGGAAACAACAAGGGTCAGGGTTAGGTCATTAACAGACCAGCATGCTCTGCGTTGCATCACCAAGTACACCATCATGTCAGTGCTAATGTCACCTCTGACAAACCAGTCAACAGAGCAGACAGACCTGCTGACTAATACTACACAAACTTCAGACGCTCAATTACGCTCCACAAAAAATACCATAAATATATCAAAGTTTTTCCTCTTCATTTTAAAAACACTGTCTGGATCGCTACATCTGACACTTCTAAAATCTGCATTTAAACACTCTACAAATAAGCAAACTGCAATCTCCACAACCCACCATTACTCTCATTACTGACCATAACTGACCATTCAAATACTCTAAAGCCAATGTGCACTTCACCAACACCAAGCACATGACATATTGGTGCTAAATCTTTTCACCCAGCAGCCCACTAAAAAGCCCATACCTCACTTCTAACTAAACCCAACTACAGACAGTTCTACATGGATTCTTAAAAAAAAAAAAATTCTTGCCAACACAAATCATAACAGAACCACATCACACGTCTAGCAAAGCTCACATAAAGCCACACAACCTCTACTTAAACACTAACTGCAATCTGCCACAGAGACACAAATACTCACATCTCATTCCATCAGACATCTTCAACAAGGTCTCCTTGTCATCCCTTAATCCCTCAGTCCCATGCACTCTGTCAGGTACCTAAGGCACAAAGACTATTGGGTTACTTTGGACAAATATTCAATATTCACACAAAAAAACACTCCAAATCTGTCCCTCCTACCTACACCCCCACCCCCCAACTGTCAAATTCAACCCCAAACCCTTGCCTTGAGGTGTCCACATGTAGCTCCAAAAGTTCTGTCTGCATTGCCCCCAGACATGTCTGGAGAGACTGGCTCGTCGAGGGCGGGTGGAGGAGAAGGGTGTGGGGCTGGACTACCTGGAGGGTCTCCACACCCAACATGACAGGTGGCTGCTGGACAGAACCACCAGGTAGGTCACCTGCATTTGCATCCGTCACTGATCATATGAAATAAAACAATGTGGGGGAAACCAAACAAGTGTCAAAAGGAAGAACCACAAGAACATTCAGTTAAACAAGTTACAATTCCATAGCATCAATTTCAAATACCTGTACGAAATCAAGTCACAATAATATACCTCACAGCAACTACAACTACTTAAAATCCCTTACAATTGCCCTACAAATCCCTCAATAAAAAGTCATTGTCATCCTGGCCCTCACTAACATCAGCTCCAACACTCATTCTTAAGCTGCCTTTTTCTTCAAGGCCATCATACAGTCTGTGTCTCTGATTGGGGGGGGGGGGGGGGGGGCCTTTTTGGGGACCACCAATCTTGAGCAGTGGGACCATCACACAGTTGTCATAGGAAAACCATAGGTGTCAGCTGGGGGATTTAGGGTCACACGAGACACTTGATGTAGTCTGGTGCAATCCCCTTCACCATTCAGAAGGTCACATCCATTGACCAGGGTCTTCGATCTGATGGAGGCCGTGATGAGGAGCAGGGTGACATTTGGGTACGTTGAAGACCAGCCAGGTGGGGGGGGGGAGACATACAACTGGGACTTGATGATTGGTCCACATAAGGTGATCTACACAGAAAATAGGAGGGGTCCCAGGAAATAAGCCCTGTGGGACACCAGTGAACAGCTAGCAAGGACCAGACATTTTGCCTCCGCAGGACACCTGGTAGGATCTTCCCAACAGGTGGGATCTCACAAAGTCTAGCAAGTCTAATTGCTTGACCATATCAAATGCTGCAGAAAAGCCTAGTACAAGTTTCTGTGGAGTGGCCACTCTCCCATTAGTTGGGGTTAAGTACATTGTTCTGGGAGACAAAGTTTGATAGTCACCTCACACCACTAAAGCACTGAACCCTAGTCAACCACCACCCAGGTGCTCAGTCCAGTTGGTCTCTGTCTCTGCAGGCTGCACTTTGATTGGTTGAGGAAGGTGCCAGTCTTGGTGATCGACGCAAGTGTGGAGTTCCAGTCGGACCCTGAAGTACGCGACGCGTTCATCTCACAGGTGTGCAGCTCATTTTGACCCCCATGGCAACGGTGTTTCCCCTCGCCTGTGCAGTGTGCATGTCCTCCCGCATCCCAGGGGCCACACAGGGCCCCACAGGGGCCACACTTCAAGATCCCTGCAACAAACCAAAACACAAATAAATTCAGTCCAAAATCTGCCTCATCATTCCACACAAACATTTTCCACAAGAGGACTTTGTGAACTACATCTATATCTTAACTTACTTAAACTATTCCACCATCAAACTTACCTCTTTGGGGATCATTCATTCATTCATTCATTTCTTCTCGTGCTCCTGACAGTCATGTTGTCATCACTTTCCTTCGCAGGTTGAAGACTTCTTCAGTACAACCTGCCACAGACCTGCTGCTGCTGCTGCTGCTGCTGCTGCTGCTGCTGCTGCTGCTGCTGCTGCTGCTGATTCACATCAACACGTTTCCGATTCATAACCTCCAGAACTACAACACTAAAAAAAACATGTCACACTGCTGTTCATTCCAATCAGCTTCAATGACCTCTAAACAGAACCCCACTGCACTTTTACTTGAATTAACCTTCTCTTATAAGGTATTCTACAAACCCATAACTGTACGGCTCCCATTAGTCACTTAAAATTCACATAACATTAACTTATAGTGTTTTCTGTGGCATCAAAAAGTAGATATATACTGTTTACTTTCTCCCAGAATTTCAATTGAAGTATCTAGCTACTCCATAGTGCACCATATCCAAGGACCAAATGCCAGACTAACATGACAACACCAACACAATGAAGAAAATAGGTCAAACCCTTGCAAACTGTGAACTTCACCAGTATAGTTTTTTTCTGTACCTCAAACTTACAATTTCTCTACCCTCTCATTATTTTACATTTAATTTAACTTATTTCACTTTACGCATACTGAGCCATCTACATTGTTTGATATCATATTTATTACAAAACCTAGGACTGTTGATCTGTAGCTGTTCTGGTGTCACATGTGAACTTCTGCATCCTCTACATCTCAATTTACAATTTGAAATAAAAAACTATCATATTGATACTCTTCAACTCTCTTACATGCCTTTTCCTTCCACTGTCATTGTGACAAGTTTTCAACTAATGTTATACTTTCTTAAACACTTCTTACCCTCAGAAAACTTAAGGACATCTCAAAGACAGAGATAATTGGTCTCTATGAATACCAACACCTGAATACATTCATTGAACAATGACCTTGGATCAGTATTATTCAGCCCAGTATTACTTAGCCCCCCCACCCCCCTCCCTGAAAGTCCCCCCCCCCCTCCTCTCTCTCTGATGTGCTGGGGGGGGGGGGGGGGGGGTGATCAGAGGGCTGGGAGATGGCAGGGTCATCAAAGGGCAGCTGTCTACTATAAAATCAGTGTCTGGATGCTCACTCCTCCAGGCATCACTACACACCAGGACCGGCCGGCCAAGCCTTCAGCTAGCAGCCTCACCCGGACTTCTACAGGGACACAGAAGACGTCATTTACTCTTCAACCGATCGCTGCTTACTAAAGATGTCAACTTTCGCACCATGGCTCCTGAGCGCCTGCCTTTTCTGCGTCTCCTCGCGCCTAGTTACCCCGACGCACGAGAGGCTCGAGCCTCGGTTTCACCGGACCCTGAACATGGCCCAGTTTAGACAGGCGAGCACAGCAGCGCACAGTCCTAATAGGTACCCTCTGTACATGCTGCAGCTGTACCGCTCCTTAAAGACACCCCCCGCTTCTTCTGCACGGGCCCAGCCTGTCAAACCCGTGAGCGCGCGCACTGACAAGCCATCCCTGCGCGAGGCTGACTCCGTGCTCAGTCTTATTGCAAAAGGTAAGCAATCTATTAACTGTGTCACATTACACTTTGAAATTATGAAAATAGCTCTTCAAGTTTGCAAACAATACCCACTGTACCCACGTATTATAGCATAGTAATATATCTAATTTAAACTTTGCAGTGAAATGTTTAAAGGATTCGTTTTCAGGTAAAACTATTTGTCTGACCTGTATTTCAAGCTGGCAAAAAAAAACACTTAGACAATCAGACATGCTGGTTCTCTGCTCTCCCCATCACTGACAGCCTTATCTACGTTATCAGCTCCTCCCTTTGTACAACCCACAAGTGCCAAAATGTTTATTCGACTTTAAAGGCTTTCTCTCTGTTTTATGTGACTGGGTGTGTGTATTAGCTCCTCAGACGCTCTTAGCACGAGGGGGGTTCAATACACATCCGCTCCCCACCCCCCCACCCCCCAACCTCCAGCATTTTGTCTCTTTCTGACTGAAGCACATTGAATTCATCTGTCAGACATCTGTCACATCTACAGAGCATCAAATCTCAGCGCCTAAACTCTGCCATCTTATTTCTTCTTATATTACTTCACGGTGTTTTTAAACACATATCCCCTCCTTAAATCTCCAGCTTGCCATCAACTGGAACATAAATGGACCATCACTTTCGACATCTCCTCCATCTCCACCTCAGATGACGTGCAGCTGTCTGAACTCAGGATCAGACTCCCGGCCTTCTCAGCCTCTAAACGGGTCACCGTACAGATTTATCACTCTCGACAACCGGACTGCGACCCAGGGAGCTCTCGGTGCCCGGAGGAGGAGAAGCTTTTACTAGGGAGTTTTGAAGCGTCTCCCGGGGATGCCAAATCCACCTGGAAGGTGTTCAACATCACCGCCTTATTAAAATACTGGATGCATGAGGGACACACGCTGCTCCAGTCCCAGGTTAGGGTGGAGGACTTTGGGGCTGAACACGGGAGTGGAGAGGGGGACCGGGAGGAGGAGGGGGTGACAAGGGGGTCACGTCGTTTGCATGTGGGTGAAAGGCCCAGCAAGCGTCACCTGACAACAGACCGAGTCATGATGGTCATCTTCTCTAAACACAACCAGCATCAAGACGTCACCAGCCTCATACACACTGCCGCGCGCTCCAAATATGTCACCATGGACCGGGTCAGCGGTGGACCAAACGCTCGACGCCACAAGAGAAACCGGATGGAAAGAGTCCGGCTGGACGGTGTGATCCCCCCCACAGCCTCCCCTTCTGAGGCCGACCACCGGCCTCTTTGCCGCAAGGTGGACATGTGGGTTGATTTCGAGCAGATTGGTTGGAACGAGTGGATCGTCCATCCAAAGCGCTACAATGCTTTCCGGTGTGAAGGACACTGTCCTACACCGCTGGACGAGTCCTTCCAGCCCACTAATCACGCATACATGCAGGTAAGAATAAAAATGTACATGTAAGAAACTCGTTTATCTGCCTTCTGCCGTTTTGGAATCATAAATAGGCCTATACACACACTACTTTGGCATTGATTACAGAATAAAAAAATCAACAACTCTATTAAAATCATGATATAACATGACATAATTATAAATATGATAACTTTTTTGCACTATTTCCAGAGCCTGTTGACGCTCTATCACCCAGAGAGGGTGTCGTGCCCCTCGTGCGTGCCCACGCGCCTCAGCCCGCTGTCCATGCTATACTACGACAGCGATGACGTGGTCCTGAGGCATCACGAGGACATGATCGTGGAAGAGTGCGGTTGCCATTGACGACGGATTCAACACTTAAAAACTCTTAAAAACGAATATTATTTATTATTCTCTATCACTTGGCGCATACGCCAAGATACTTATCGTATCCTTTGATGATCCTACTATATGCACTACAGTTCAACTGTATTTCTTTTGACAACTTCACATCATATCTGTCATGATGTTTTGGTATTTACAGCAATTAAATGTTATTTTTTTTGTACAAAGTGTGTGACATTATAATATAGCGGTTTCTTTTCTACTACGTGACAATAAATTCAACGGAATTGACTCAATCTGTCTTTCCAATTCCAAAATTTGTTTCCATTCAAAAACATTCCATTCAAAAACACTAAACACTAACCCGTTTTTGGAGACAAAATACATAAAAGGGTAAAATCACCCTTTAGCATAAAAATACATAAGGGGTTAGTATGATGTCTTTAGAGGAAAATATGAAAGGGGTTAAAGTAACAGGATGAGGCCGTGGCCTGGATATGTGACCATGGTTTGGTCTAAAGCTGTGTGGTGACAGCCTGATCCAGCCTGACCTTTAACCCTCTAGACAAAAGGTGACCCACTGGAATCATCTGTCCAGGAAAAGGGGGTACTAACTATAAGCATGTGTCCAATTTCACACACACTAGCATCCCTTTACACACACACTAACATTCCTGCGCGCACACACACACACACACACACACACACACACACACACACACACACACACACACACACACACACACACACACACACACACACACACACACACACACACACACACACACACACACACACACACACACACACACACACACACACACACACACACACACACACACACACACACACACACACACACACACACACACACACACACACACACACACACACACACACACACACACACACACACACACACACACACACACACACACACACACACACACACACACACACACACACACACACACACACACACACACACACACACACACACACACACACACACACACACACACACACACACACACACACACACACACCCCCTGACATTCCTGTTTCCCATCACAGCCTCCTAGTGGTCAGCTCAGTACAGATACTCACAGCCAATACACAACCAGCCGCCATGTTTAAACCACACACAATGTAACTGTAGTCACATTGCCTTTAAACTACTATACACTTTCCCTCAGTAACGTGACAACACATATTGCTTCATCTTCATTCAAACCCACATCTCGCTCACTTCAGATGTGTGTGTGTGTGTGTGTGTGTGTGTGTGTGTGTGTGGGGGGGGGGTGACTGACTAAAAAGGGGGTGAAAAAATGACATTCTGGTTTCTTGTTTAGCCAGTTAGGCACGTGTGTGAAAACTAGTCCCCAGCTGGAAAGCGTTGATCTGGAGGTGCCAGACATTACCCAACATTACCCAACATTACCCAAGCAGAGCTTAAACCACTGGTTTCACTATTCCTCCACCTCTGTGGAAATCCACTGTTACCACGGCAATAAAATTATGTGGATTCTAGACAAGCCTCTCACTAACAAGTGTCAATGTTTTTCGTGTTGTTGTTGTTTTACAGTTTTACAACCTTGTGGAATAACCATCTGTAGGTTGGCGTCTCTGAGATAAGTCTCCAGAAGGACTGTGTGTATTTTATCTTAGCACTCACTAAATGGATTAATGACACATGCCTGATCCCTGCTGAGATAAGAAACTCTTGATGTGTTTCCTAATACACACTCCCCAGAACACCCCCCCCCCCCCCCCCCCCCCTCTTCCGACAAACACACAGAACATCAGTGACTGTCAACAATGAAATCTCATTTTAACTTTCAGCTCACTTTATTGCTTGTCCATCGTTACAAACCATGTGACAATGTGTTCCTCCCCCAAAAATGTTTTTCAAAATGTGAAGGGAAAAAAAATTAAATAAACTACAATATTTGGAATCCCGCTGTACGACACCTACACTGAACATTCTTCTTTTTTTTATCCAAAAAATGAATTATGAAATTGGTTCAGTATTTCAAAAGGCAGCCTGACAAAACTCCATGGTGATTGGGTGTGAAGGATAAACAACAATCAGACGTCACCACAAGGGTGAAAGAATGATCCAATTCATACATTACAAAATAAAAAGGCCTTAAACTCTGTCAAGGAAATGTCTAAACGCTGTTTTTCCTCCATATTCAGATACAAAAGATCGAGTCGATAGAAAATAAGTCAAGTTTGGTGTTCTGACTTCAGCGTTCACACTTAGCTACTCTGAAAGATACAAGGCACAACCTGACACCATCACGGTGTCAAACCTCGTCACACCTCGGCCTGTCAGTCCTACCACAGATTTGTCGTTAGCTAGACAGGAAGTAGAGTGAACTGAATCAGGAAAGAAAGTATGGTCAAACAGTGAGGGGGAGAGAGAGAGAGAGAAAAAGAGAGAGGGAGTCCTGTTCTTCAGGAGTCATGGTTACAGGGGAGTCTTCTTCAGGTGTCATGGTAACAGGGGAGTCTTCTTCAGGGGTCATGGTTACAGGGGTCATGGTCACAGGAGAGTCTTCTTCAGGGGTCATGGTTACAGGGGTCATGGTCACAGGAGAGTCTTCTTCAGGGGTCATGGTTACAGGGGTCATGGTCACAGGAGAGTCTTCTTCACGAGTCATGGTTACAGGGGTCATGGTTACAGGGGTCATGGTTACAGGAGAGTCTTCTTCAGGGGTCATGGTTACAGGGGAGTCTTCGTCATGGTTACAGGGGTCATGGTTACAGGGGAGTCTTCGTCATGGTTACATGTTTAAATGATTCACTTCCTGGCCAACTGCTCAGATGTCCATTTCAAACTGTGCATCATCTCCTGTTGGAGAAATCACAACAGAACTCATGAACGTCGCGCATCGATGCTTTTCCTCGTAAAGTGGAAGTAACCACTAACAGGCACGCCATTTAAAGGGGCTCTAAACCTCAGCCAAGGACGTAGGATTGACTGGCATAGAGGAAGAATGATTTTCAGACAAAACTACGAAAAGACGAAAGGGGGTTTCTATGATGTTTTTTGATTGAAAATACCCAAGGGGTTAGTATGACATTTTTGGTGATAACATTTTGTAAATAAGGGGTTAGTATTACTTTTTTTGGATGAAAATATGAAAGGGTTTAGTATGACGTTTTTGGTTCCTACCACTAACTCCAGGTCCTACCTGCCCTTCCTACCCCCCTTCCTATCCCCAGTTCCTACCCCCCTTCCTACCCCCCTTCCTATCCCCAGTTCCTACCCCCCTTCCTACCCCCTCCTTCCTACCCCCCCTTCCTACCCCCTCCTTCCTACCCCCCTTCCTACCCCCTCCTTCCTACCCCCCCTCCCTACCCCCCTTTCTACCACCAATGCCCCAGCGTTTCTGGAGTCTGTGCTCTTACCTCCACCACTCTTGTCAGCAGGTGCGATGATGAGGTTGTTGTTCATGTTGAGTAGTGGTTCTGCCTTCAGGGTCTTGTCATGGAGGGTGAGTTTGGACGGAGGGCTCGTCACACCTGGAATGTCAGGCAGGCAGCGAGGGGGGGTCTTGGCCACTGGGGACCTGCGACACTCCAGGAGAAACTTCCGATCGTAGATGATCCTGGTACCTGATAGGAGGACAGAAGAGAAAGGAGGGAGGAGGGAGAGGAGGGAGGAGAGGAGGGAGGAGGGGATAGGGAGGAGGGGGTAGGAAGGTGGGAGAGGAGGGGGTAGGCAAGTGGGAGAGGAGGGGGTAGGCAAGTGGGAGAGGAGGGGGTAGGAAAGTGGGAGAGGAGGAAGAGGAGAGAGGGTGGGGTAGGAAGGTGGGGTAGGAGGAGGAAGAGGATGGGATGGATGGGGTAGGAAGGTGGGAGAGGAGGATGGGAAAAGGAAGGTAGGAGTGTGGGGGTGGAGAGATGGAGGGGATGGGGTGAAGAAAGAGCAAGGGGGTGAGAGAGGAGGGTGGAGGAAGAGGAGGGTGGAGGAAGAGGAGGGTGGGACAATCAAAGTATTCTTTGATGAGCAACATGTGAGTTATATGATGAAATGTTCAACAAGCACGGAGGGAACTTTGCTCTCTGAGGAACACAAACAGACCCACTTGAAACACTTCACTTCTCCTTATCAACTCCCTACTTGAATCATAATTACAATGACATAGAAAAAAATGAGGTACAAAGTCACAATGAACCAAATGCAGTTTGGCTTCTGAAAGATAAGATATGTCTTAAGACAATCTGGCTCTTCTGCTGTTAATCATTCCTGCATCCATTAACGACACCAAGCGGCAGGGAAGCGTCACTTCACTGCCCTTAACCAATCACATGACTGATACCATCGATGACGTCACTGCGGCTACTTCGACAGAAACGAGCCCAAAACTTTCTTACTCTTGGTCTAAATTGTGATAGGCACGTGACAGATGTCATACCATTAGTTCTGTCTTTCAATCGCTTATATACGACACGAAATGCCCATGCATTCCCTTATTGTCCTGCCCTGAACTGCACAGCAGCTTCGCTCATGTGGCTGCTTCACATGAAACATGGTGCTGGTAAGAGACAGGCTGGCCTCATTTCCAGGGTTAGAAGAAAAGTTCCTAAAGTCACAGCATGGATGGACCATGTGGTTGGCCTTTAGTTATTTAAACCAAAAGACGACCACTTAACAAAATAAAAACTCTAAAGAAAAAAACCCTCTGTATTCATGCACGATTACTGCTCACCTGCCAACTACAGCCAACCAAAGACATGAGTCCCAAGTAGAAGCATTAAAGGTTTAGAAATCCTTCTTACGACATGCATTCACATAGTGAAACCCTCTTCAAGCTTCTAAAATAATGCTGGCGAATTTTCTGTCAAAAGCAATTCTCCAGTTAGCTAAATAATCTTCAAGATAATCCCTTTGTCCGCATGACACTGGGCCATAAGTATATCTGCGGTATTCCAAACTACAACACCGAAATGCACATGCATGCACGTGTTAAGCAGAGACTTTCTCCAACATTGCATGACTTCAGGATGCCACTTCACCTCCAGGGGTAGTGCTGAACAGAGTTCCTCCCGGGGTTGTGGAGTAATCTTGGGGCATGTGATCCGCCTCGTGTACCGTCACCCTCCTGGTAGTCGGGATGGCCTTGCTGCTGGTGCTGGTGGTGTTCTGACATGCTGAAGACATCTTAACACACTGGGGGGGTCTATCTGACAGGCTGGTTTGCAGACTGGTTTGCTTGCAGACTGACTTGCAAACAACAAAGCGCTTTGCTGTTTGTCCTTCTTTGCTTTCTGTTCTGTTCCCTGGTTAGACGCTCATAAATACAAATAAATAAACTTTCTGTTGCATAATGTGTGCAAATAATAGTTTAATATGATCTAAACTACTCACATGGCTGCTGGGGTGTTTGGTTAAAGGACCTACCAGCGCGTTCTTCACACACACAGTCACACTGAACAGGAAAGACGGGAACACATGTTCTGCCCCCTACTGGAACCTCATGTTATGACACCTTTGTCACATTTTGGCTACAATTGATTTTTTTAATTAGATTTGCACATTTTCCACTAAATATGCAATATGTTACGAATGTCTTCTACAAATGTAGAAGGAAAGGGTTTGTTGTAACCCTGAACCTGTAGCTTTTTATATTTTCTATGGTGTGAATTTCTATGATATTCTTATGAAAACACTCACAAAACAGACATTTCGTTTCTTTATTAATTTTGTAAATGGTTTGAGCTGGTGTACAGGGTAAACTGTCTATAGATGTCCTCGGATTTCGTTTGATTAAAAGGATTGTTTACATATTTTTTCCCTCTCTTTCCATAATTGACCTCTTCATAACAATAATAAAATAAAAAAAATAAAACAACAAAACAAGATAAAATACCTACAAGGATGTTTTTTTGTTTAATTCCCCGGATGCAGGCATAACCCATAAATCAGACAGTCTCTTGGTTATCTATGATGCTACAGAAACATCCAGAACAATAAAGACAATCCCAGTTGACAAGTAAGGGGTGCATAGCATTCTAAGTAAATATAGATATTTTCATATATTTCATATATATATATAGTAATTTATATTAAAAACATTTTTCTGTGCATGTGCGCAGTTGCATTCCTTAGTATTGAGTAATATTCTATTGCGTTAATAAGGTCTTTATCCATTCTAAAGGAGTATACGTGTGTTCACTTGTTTTTGCAACGGTTTATATTCTTGCATTAACTCGCTTTACCGTTTGTCGACAGCTCAGTATTCCTCCAGTGCACGTTTATAGTCCCCCCCCCCCCCCCAATTACATTTGACACAGTCCATACCCCTCCTCCCCCTCTCCCTGCACTACAATAGACTCATCCACTCCAAAGCTGTCGCTGTCAGAGTGAGGCTCAGACCTGGGAGTGAGGATGGGGTGGGGGGGTGGGGGGTGGGGGTGGGGGGGGGCTGGGTTGTGTTGAGGGACACTTTAGCGACCATGTTGGTTTCCAAAAAGAGTGTAACCCTCTCTATCCTTCTGTATAGCCAGATCCTGTCTGCTGATGCTGTGGACCACACCATATCACCCCTCTCCTCTCATCACCTCTCACATGATCGCTGGCCCTCACCGCCATTGAAACGTTTCGCAACAATCCCCTAAGCTCAGCTCTCCTGTCCATCACACTCACACACACATCTCTCTCTGTACCCCTTAAGGATGAATGGATGAACACATGAATGTATGTATTTAGAAATATATATGTTAGATCCTGAGTCAGTTTAGGGTCCAGGACATAGGGACGGGATCCATGTTGCTAGGAAACAAGGTTGATCCAGATGGTGTGAACTCAACTCAAGGTTGTGTCAGCTGACAGTCAGGTGACACCATGGTAAACAATGTGTTGCAGGAAATATGTTTCAAATGTCTTGCTGTGAGGTTATCTGCTAGTTCCTTAAACATCATCATACACTCACTACCCAACATTACCCTGGCTCCTCCTCCTCTCTTCATTCACTATCAGATCTGAATCTACCAGCACACACACACACACACACACACACACATTTCAACTCACTAATTCACTTTAACTAATTGAACGTGAACATCAATATTGTTAAGGCTTTCAAACAATAAATGCCTGGACACATTCATGCCACGCTGGGCAGACTTTGAGAGAACATTCCCCTGGATAAGTAGCTAGATGAGATGTGGGACTCCTATGTTAAAGGGGGATGGTTATTACGAAGTAGCTTGTTTCCAAACCCCTCAACAACCTCCCCAAGTACGCAATCTTATGCTAAAACCTGCACTCATAACATTCAGATTTAAACTACAAATACAACGACTTGAACTACATTGACCAGAGTTCCCGGTCTTAGGCCTCTTTCCCGAAAGAACATCCACTTCCTGGTCTGACATCATGACTGATTTCAAGAGGAGATAAATTGCAGCTAATAGCAGAATGGAAGTAAAAGCTTTGAAGACATCATATGACGATCTCCATACTTTCCACCGCAAACACACACACACACACACACACACACACACACACACACACACACACTCACACACAAAGTCCCCCTACACAGATAAAACAAATCAACAAAACCCCACTCAAGTTATTGCTTTT
The DNA here is from genome assembly GCA_030340665.1 of Neosalanx taihuensis. Classification (NCBI taxonomy): domain Eukaryota; kingdom Metazoa; phylum Chordata; class Actinopteri; order Osmeriformes; family Salangidae; genus Neosalanx; species Neosalanx taihuensis. The sequence continues at coordinate 8,044,689 of CM059309.1, read as the reverse complement.
CAACGTAGCCATGCGGGGCAGAGCGCTAGGGGTGTGACGAGGGGGGGAGAGGGGGGAGACGTAATGGGGGGGGTGAGGGATCACAGTTTATGGGTTCAGTATTATAGTTTGTCTTCACAGTGATTCGTGGCTAGCTGTCTTTTGAAATGCTCTTAAGCTACCAGGAGAACACAACCCCCCCCCCCCCCAAAAAAAAAACACTAAAGCTCAAGACGTTCCTGGAAGAACATCTACAGGCTCTAATAAGAGAACCGGAAGTGGGGGTTCTCTAATTAGAGTGGAGAACTGTCGCTGTTCAAGGTCAAAGCTACTGTATGGAGGAGAATGTCACCCCCTGCTGGTGGAGGCCAGTACTGCTACATGCTTACTGAGTGTAAAGTTGAAGGGAGGGGAGGAGGGGCAGGATAGGAGATTGGCTGAGATGATTGGATGAGGGGGGGGGGGGGAGCTGGTGGCTAGATTCGGTGAGGTGATTGGAGGAGAGGGGTGTCAGGATGGGGAGACTGGCTGAGATGATTGGAGGACAGTTTGGGGGGGTTGGCCTTCCTTCAGCACCTCAACCACACTGCTTCCAGAACCTCCTCCCCCATCAAACACAGGCTGCATGGGGGAGGTTAGAGGCTAGGGGGTTGGGAGTGATAGAGGCTGGGGGGGGATGAGGGGTTGAGGGGAGGAGGAGGGGGGTTGGGGGGGGGCAGTGGAGACATCTGCCCTAAAACACAAAGAGTACGGTTCCTTTGCCCTCTTAGTAACAGAACAAGAACCACAGCTAAAGACCAACATTAGACCAACATTAGACCAACATTAGACCAACATTAGACCAACATTAGACCAACATTAGACCAACACACAGCTTTCTTCAGACATGGAAAAGACCTGGTGACGAGCAAGAAGAGAAGAAGGTGGTTTTATACTCAGATTCAGGCAGCTATCAGGGATCATACAATGGTATAAAGGCTCAGGTTGAACCATATAGGGTATATAGAAAGGGTGAGGGGGGTGGGGGGGTGGGGGGGGGTTATTGTCACATGAAACACAAACCCTCTGAAACTGTACTGTCACACACAGCATTTTAGTGCATAATAGTAAAAATGTATGATGCCGATGTCCTCTAGGGCTGCTACAGGCTACTGATCAGGAAGTGGAAGAGTTCAGTCTGTGTCAGGGAGAGAGAGAGAGAGAGAGGATCTCGTTGTCTACAGGTCGAGTATTTTTTTATTTTATAATCTCCGTTTTCCTAAATTTCATATATATATACGAAACCAAGGGCCAACTGTTCTTCCCCCCCCCCTTACACCCTCGCCTCACCCCCTCCCCTTGCCTCACCCCCTATTTACCCCTTGGTACTGCAGTTAATAACAGGCCATGCTGCAGCTGTCAATCATGCTATTACATAATACTGGAAGCACATTTTGGTTGCTAGTTTTTCAATAGTTTTTTTTGTGTATCTTTCTGTTTGGTTTTTGTTTTATACGAAATCATGCTTCTAGCCTAGTAGTTGATGTTTTTCTTTTGTGTGTGTGTGTGTTTGTGTATGTGTGTGTGTGTGTGTGTGTGTATATGTGTGTGAGATTGTTTCTTAAAAAAGAAAAGAAAAAGAAAAAGTACGAAAACTCCAAGTAAATCCTCTCCTCGTGTCACACTCTCTGTCGTCATGGAGACGCGTTTGTGTCGTCATAGTTGGTGTTTCTCTCTCATCATCCCCTCCTCCTCTTCATCACGGGGGGGGGGGGGGGGGTGGTGGAGGGGGGGTTGGCCTCCTCCTCTTCATCCCGGGGGGGGGGGGGGGGGGGCTCCTCTTCCTCCGTGCTGCCCTCCTGCAGGTCGGTCATGTGTCTAAGTAGGATGGTTTGGGTGAGGGGGAGGTGGAGTCCTGCGGAGCGACAACAGACACACAGCCCACTTTAGATGAGCCGTGTTGGGATCAGAGTGGCAGAAGAGCCTCCCTGGAGGGTTAAACATCCACGTCCAGACGGGCTGCTGTAGTCTGAACCCAGAGCTCATCACTGCAGAAAGGCTACTACTGTGTCTATAACCACTGTGTCTATAACCACCGTGTCTATAACTACTGTGTCTATAACTACTGTGTCTATAACCACTGTGTCTATAACCACTGTGTCTATAACCACCGTGTCTATAACCACCGTGTCTATAACCACCGTGTCTATAACTACTGTGTCTATAACTACTGTGTCTATAACCACTGTGTCTATAACCACTGTGTCTATAACCACCGTGTCTATAACCACCGTGTCTATAACCACCGTGTCTATAACCACCGTGTCTATAACCACCGTGTCTATAACCACCGCGTCTATAACCACCGCGTCTATAACCACCGCGTCTATAACCACCGCGTCTATAACCACCGTGTCTATAACCACCGTGTCTATAACCACTGTGTCTATAACCACCGTGTCTATAACCACTGTGTCTATAACCACCGTGTCTATAACCACTGTCTATAACCACTGTGTCTATAACCACTGTGTCTATAACCACTGTGTCTATAACCACCGTGTCTATAACCACCGTGTCTATAACCACCGTGTCTATAACCACCGTGTCTATAACCACTGTGTCTATAACCACCGTGTCTATAACCACCGTGTCTATAACCACTGTGTCTATAACCACCGTGTCTATAACAACCGTGTCTATAACCACTGTGTCTATAACCACCATGTCTATAACCACCGTGTATATAACTACTGTGTCTATAACCACCGTGTCTATAACCACCGTGTATATAACCACCGTGTATATAACCACCGTGTATATAACCACCGTGTCTATAACCACCGTGTCTATAACTACCGTGTCTATAACCACTGTGTCTATAACCACTGTGTCTATAACCACTGCACAACCGGCTTGACTTGACTTGAAAATACGCAACATGTGCCTTTGCAACACTCTGGTCTAGACCTACTAGGCCTAGATCTAACCTCACCTGCACAGTAACCTCACCTGTACAGTAACCTCACCTGTACAGTAACCTCACCTGTACTGTAACCTCACCTGTATTGTAACCTCACCTGTACAGTAACCTCACCTGTACTGTAACCTCACCTGTACTGTAACCTCACACACAGTCGGTGCGATAAGACAACACACGGTCATTGCATTGGTTTTTGTCTTTACGAGAGTTTGTGTCAACCCTTTGGTGAATAAATGCCACTGAGTTCTATTTTAGAATCCTATGGCAAGGGTCGAGCTCTCTCTCTCTCTCTCGGCACTGGATTAAGACACACACACACACACAGTTGTTCCAAAGTGTCACCACTTTAACAGACAACTGGCCTTATGTCTCTGACCTTTGAGAATGTTCTATTAGTAGAACCGTTCTTTAGCAAAACTGCTGAAACACACAGCAGAGAGAAAGTTCTGGAATAAATAATGTCCAACTCAGTACATCAATACACTGTCAGTACTAAATACTGGGACCCAGTCACACAAACACTATTCTGTAGGCAACCCTGATTTCTTTACTGTCCTGCTTCTAGACAGTTTTAGCTACAACACTGTCTCTCTCTCTCTCTCTCTCTCTCTCTCTCTCTCTCTCTTACACAGACACAATCTGACTGTATTCCCTCGGCAAAACCGTAAAAGTACAGTATTATTTTAATGCTAAAACCGCATCAATGCTAACGCCACAGCGCTAACGCTAGCGGCCGCTAGTACTTAATGGCGGTGACAACCAGTGTCTGTTTAATTCAGAGAGGCTGGATTAAACGAGTTGGCCTCCCAGGTTTTGGACCCTACCTGTGGGTCCCAGGGCCAGGAGGGTCTGCCTCATTGCTTTACTCTTCGCAGACTGGCACATTTCACTATATGAGCACCACCCTTCTTCATATCCACAATATCCGGCTACATCAGGGGAGGGTGGAGGGGGAGCCGGGGGGGGGGGGGGGGGGAGGAGTGGGGTGGTGGAGGTGGAGGAGGAGGAAAAGGAGGATATGGAGAAGGAAGAGAAGGAGGTGGAGGGAGACAAAGAGTGTGTTAGTAGGACATACACCAGAGAGGAGGGAGGTGGAAGAGAGAAGGTAGGGAAGGAGGCGGGGGAGAGAAGGAGGGAGGGATGAAGGGAGGGAGGGAGAGGAGAGGGAGGGTGGAAGAGGAAGGGGGAAGAAATGTAAATAAATAAGGACAGGCAATGAAAGGAGAGAAGATCAGAAGAGGAATGGAAAAGGAGGAGAAGGTGAGGAGGGAGAGAAACAAGAGGAGCGATGTAGAGACAGTCAGGAGAGAAGAGGAGGAGGAGGGGTGAGGGGAGGAGGGGGACAGAGGGGAGGGTGGAAATACACGAAAAAGACAAAAAGGAAAAAAGAAAAGGCATCAGGAACTATCGACATGAGTGACAGACCTGTAAAGTGGAGTGATACAGTCACAGCCAGGGTTAATGAAGAGTTTTAATGGGAAACAAGTAGGAGAGACAGTCAATGTTGTCAACAGGGGAGGGGGGAGAGGAGGGGAGTGAGGGGGGGAGAACTCACACTGACTGACTTAAAAACAACAGTTAGTTCAAGTTGAACTGCAGATAAACAAACAAGGAAACTTGAAATGGCCTCGGCCGATGACTTATGGAGACGGGATGAAGGTTGAGCGATGGTATTTTGGTGTTGCGGCAAGAGTGGAGATGGAATCTTCCAGAACAGGAAGTAGATGTGCGGTTTCCTGCTATAGGAGCATGCAGGACAGAGAGGCTGGGCACAGGATGAAGCAGGGATAGGTAAAGGCTGGCTGGCACACACACACACGCTAAAACAAACACACCCCTTCTGCCAGGCTAATCTCCACACAGCGGCCCATGCAGGTTAAGCTCGGTATCACCTGCTGCTGCAAGGGACCAATCAGAGCTCAGAGTTCTTTACCCCCCCACAACCCCAAGTCCTCTTCTGCAAGAATCTGACCACAAAGGTCGACCGCCTCGCAGGCTGAGAGACAGCAGCCATGTCACACACATGCTGCCTGAGCAGGGGGCCACCGTCCTGGCCTGGGCGCTGATCACTCTCCGGGTCGGAGGAGGAGGGGAGAGGGGGGGGGTCTTGCACAGGGATGGAGCCCAGATGACAGGCTGAGGAGGGGGGCGTGGGGGAGGGGGGGGGAGCCACCTGCGGGTCAGTAGCCCACCTTGCTGTTGTCGTGGCCCAGGATGGCGTAGTTTATGAACTGCTCGGCGTCGAGCTCGGTGGAGTCCAGGACCGAATTGTCGAGTTCCTGCCCGCCCTCCTCACCTGAGCCTCTACGCACCACCTTACGCACGGTCTGCACACACACACACACACGGGGGGGGGGGGGGGTAGAGGACGACAGGGGGTTTGGGGAAGAGACGAAGACCGGGAGGAATGAAACGTCGACAGAGAAGGAAGAGATGAGAGATGGAGGACAGAGATGGCAGAAGGCCGGAGGTTAGGGTCTGCCTCTGACTCTACTGTTCTGCCTCTGACTCCACTGTTCTGCCTCTGACTCCACTGTTCTGCCTCTGACTCCACTGTTCTGCCTCTGACTCCACTGTTCTGCCCCTGACTCTACTGTTCTGCCTCTGACTCCACTGTTCTGCCCCTGACTCCACTGTTCTGCCCCTGACTTCACTGTTCTGCCCCTGACTCCACTGTTCTGCCCCTGACTTCACTGTTCTGCCCCTGACTCCACTGTTCTGCCCCTGACTCTACTGTTCTGCCCCTGACTCTACTGTTCTGCCCCTGACTCTACTGTTCTGCCCCTGACTCTACTGTTCTGCCCCTGACTCCACTGTTCTGCCCCTGACTCCACTGTTCTGCCATCCTTGTCAAGATTAAAACTCACACGGACAAAAATCAAATCTTAGGGAGAATAAAATCAAAACGTTTCATGCCAGAGGAATGTAGTGATGTCATGATTATCAGTTTAATAATCATATCATGAGAGTGGGTGTCATTATGTTTGAACTAGGTAGACAGAGAGGAGGTGGGGTAGGGGGGTGGGGGGCCAGGGGGTAATGGGGTCACCGACCCCCAGTGCATGCTGGGATTGCTGACCTTCTTGGTGACGATGTTGCCGTGTTCGTCAGTGAACTGCTCCTCGCTCACCTGCTCCCCAGGAAGGTCCTCCGCCTCGTTACCCTGGAACAACAAGCCAGCGTCAGGTGACGAACAGGAAAGCCCTGCTTCATTTACAGACACTCTACTGAACTGCTGATGTTTTCAGAAGACAAATGGACTTGGTTTAAGCGTACCCAAGTGCATATCCAATATTTTTGCACGCTAAACTTGATATATACAGTATATATATATTTTTTTTTGCAGTGTGTGTATGTGTTGCATGTAGCACAGTTAACACAATTAAAACAGGTATGTCCAGGTGTACGTGTGTGTGTGTGTGTGTGTGTGTGTGTGAGAGAGAGGAAGAGTTAGTGAACGACTGTGGGAGAGGGGAGGTGGACCGAGGAACAGGGGAGAGAGTGTGTAAGAGAGAGAGAGAAAGAAAGAGAGAGAGCGAAAGGTGGAATGTGGAGCGGGTTTAAAATAGCCCCCCAGGGAGAACTGTCTATTACTACTGTCCCCATCTCCCGTAACCCAAACACCAGGACAGAGAGAGGGGGCAGGGAGAGGGGGCAGGAGAGGGGGCAGGAAAGAGGGCAGGAGAGGGGGCAGGGGAGGGGGCAGGAGAGGGGGCAGGGAGAGGGGGCAGGAGAGGGGGCAGGAGAGGGGGCAGGAAAGAGGGCAGGAGAGGGGGCAGGGGGGAGAGGGCAAGGAGGCAGGAGCAGGGGGAAGGAGAGAAGGAAATAAAAGAAAGAGAGAGAGAGAGAGAGAGAGAGAGAGAGAGAACCTGACAGATAGATTAATGATCGCAAAGAGAGAGATAGAGTCATCAGGAACAGGAATCCAGGCTGAGTTCGCTCAAACCACAGAAACAGAGAGGAAGGCTTCATGCTAGCACTGCTATCACTGCTAACAGCCTGCAGGGCGCTAGCTTGGCTATTTATAAGACCACACAGTCAGCAGGCCCTGAACACAGCCTGGGACTGGGAGTTGAGTTGAGCCCAACTTTAGGGTGGAGGTTTTGGGGGGAGGGGGAAGGAGGGAGGGGGTGGTGGAGGAACAGGGAACAGCACACACCCAGCTCAGATGTTCACACGCTCACTGTCAAATCCCGAGAATAGCCAAAAGAGTCCATTCACACAGCGAGCAGACATATTTATAGAGCAACGCTAGCTGTACTGTACACAGCAGCCTCCATACTGTAGACAGCTGCTGGCTAAATCTGAGCCTGTCCCAGGGTGCACTGCAAAGCAAACATACAGTAGAGGAAAACGCTGGATCTAGACAGCTTAATTGTTTGTAGTTCTAACTTAAATTCACGACTCCCACATGCTCCCCTCCTCTCTCCCCCTCCCTCCCCCCCCTCTCTCTCCCTGTGGTACCTGCAGGATGACCCTGCGGCGGACAACCCTCGTGGTGACATTCTCCTCCTCGTCGGCCACGCCCTCTGCCTCGCCCAGCTCGCGGTCCAGCTGAGCGTGCACGTAGGTGAGCACGGAGCGCACCGTGCCGCTGGCGATGTGGAGCACGTTCTGGCAGCTGATGACCAGGAAGGCCAGCAGCACCAGGCTGAAGAGAAGCTCCGTCACCAACGCCCACATCCCCTCAGATCGCCCCTCTGCTGTCTAACCCTGCTGCTGCTGCTGCCTGGCTGGCTCCAGGCTGTAGTCTCGCGCCCCTGGGTGACCCCCACACTCCCCCTCCCCTCACCCACGCTCGTGTGCAGGAACAGCTGCAAGTCTTCTCTCTCTATCTCCGTCTTCTCTGCTGTGCTTTCAATCCCCTTTTTCTAAGTCCGGCCGGTCGAGGCAGCAGGTGGTATCCAGTTCACTTGATGTTTTTCTCTTCTTCTTCTCTCATTCTTCCTCTCTCTCTCTCTCTCTCTCTCTCCCTCTCTCTCTCTCTCTCTCTCGGTGGGTCAGGGGGGACCAGAGGACCTTAGGCCTTCACATGTGAGCGACTGCAACCTTGGAGTCGACCGTCTCGTCTCTCTGTCTCTCTCTCTCTGTCTCTCTCTCTCTGTCTCTCTCTCTCTCTCTGTCTGTCCCCTCCTCCCTGCTTCCAAAAACAACCCTGACACCCCCAACCCCTTTGCCCCCATCTTTTCGTTCTCTCTCTCTTTCTCTCTCGCTCTCTCTCTCTCTGCTGTAGAGGGGTGTGTGTGCCATAGAGAGGTGTGTGTGTGCCATAGTGAGGAGTGTGTGTGTGTTTGTGTGTCAGGGTGGAGAGGTCATGAGATCTCTTGAGGTAGACCTCTGTTAGCCTGTTAGCCTGCTAGCTTCATGTGTGACATCCAGCAGATCAGGTGACAGCCCAGGGCAGGGACAGACCCTGGCTATGTTTAGACACACTGTCCGTGCCCTTCTTGGGTGTTCTGTGTGTGTAATACGTGAGTGTGTGTGTGTGTGTGTGTGTGTGTGTGTGTGTGTGTGTGTGGGTGTAGTACGTGAGTGCGTGTGTGTAGTACGTGAGTGTGTGTCACAAGACAGGAAATCCTCCAAACTAGTCAAAATAGTTTTGGAATGCAGTTAGGATAAAAAAACCTCAGAGTGTGCGTATCGAGATGACCTCTGACCTGTCCACGGAGACGTACGCCGTCCCAGCTGTGAAGCTCCGGCACCCTGTGGGGGAACCCCAGCCCCTTCTCAAAGGGCTGCGTCCCCCTGAAGTGTCCCCTCAGGATCTCCGAGTGGCCCATGTCCCTCACGGGCTGCAGCAAAGCCTCCTGGGAAACGCGGTCCCGCACGCCGTCCCCGTCCATGGCGGTGCGGACCGATGACATCATGGCGTCCACGGCCTGGCGCGGCTGTGCCTGGGATCCCACCCAGGCCTGCGTAGGGTCGGGGACGGGGTGCCAGCCTGGACCTGACTGCTCCTGGAGGTAAGACAGGAAGGAGCCGCCGCCGCCGCCGCTGTTACCACTTCCTGCTCCGCTACTGCCGCTGCTAGCCTCCCCCGACCTGGGGGGGGAGAGAGAGGGGGTAGTTAGAGAGGGGGAACTTAGAGAGGGGGTAGTTAGAGAGGGGGTAGTTAGAGAGGGGGAACTTAGAGAGGGGGTAGTTAGAGAGGGGGTAGTTAGAGAGGGGGTAGTTAGAGAGGGGGTAGTTAGAGAGGGGGAACTTAGAGAGGGGGTAGTTAGAGAGGGGGTAGTTAGAGAGGGGGTAGTTAGAGAGGGGGTAGTTAGAGAGGGGGTAGTTAGAGAGGGGGAACTTAGAGAGGGGGTAGTTAGAGAGGGGGTAGTTAGAGAGGGGGTAGTTAGAGAGGGGGTAGTTAGAGAGGGGGAACTTAGAGAGGGGGTAGTTAGAGAGGGGGTAGTTAGAGAGGGGGTAGTTAGAGAGGGGGAACTTAGAGAGGGGGTAGTTAGAGAGGGGGTAGTTAGAGAGGGGGTAGTTAGAGAGGGGGTAGTTAGAGAGGGGGAACTTAGAGAGGGGGTAGTTAGAGAGGGGGAACTTAGAGAGGGGGTAGTTAGAGAGGGGGTAGTTAGAGAGGGGGTAGTTAGAGAGGGGGAACTTAGAGAGGGGGTAGTTAGAGAGGGGGTAGTTAGAGAGGGGGAACTTAGAGAGGGGGTAGTTAGAGAGGGGGTAGTTAGAGAGGGGGTAGTTAGAGAGGGGGTAGTTAGAGAGGGGGTAGTTAGAGAGGGGGTAGTTAGAGAGGGGGTAGTTAGAGAGGGGGTAGTTAGAGAGGGGGTAGTTAGAGAGGGGGTAGTTAGAGAGGGGGAACTTAGAGAGGGGGTAGTTAGAGAGGGGGTAGTTAGAGAGGGGGTAGTTAGAGAGGGGGTAGTTAGAGAGGGGGTAGTTAGAGAGGGGGTAGTTAGAGAGGGGGTAGTTAGAGAGGGGGTAGTTAGAGAGGGGGTAGTTGAGGAGGGAGGGGCAGTAGGGGCTGTAATGAGCTGTGAAAAGAACCAATCCATGACACAATCAACACCTCAGTAGACTGAGCCAATAGACAAGCAGCCCTGGGGGGACAGGGGGGGGGGGGGGGGGGAGGGGCATCGTCATGCGGTTGCCATGGAGACGGCATCCAGACTCACCTGTCCCCGTTGCGGTCGACCACGCGGCTCAAACCAGGAGATTCACTGAGGTGTGCGTACACACGCTGCTGTCCTGAAACAACAGAAAGCCCTTTCTCTGAGCCTGCTCCTCCTCCTCCTCCTCCTCCTCTTCCTCCTCCTTCTCCTTCCTCGCCCGCTGCGTTGTCGAGCGCCTCCGCACCGTCCAACCTCGCGGCCTCTGACCTCTGACCCTTGTCCAGCCCGTTTAGGTCGACCCCGGCGATGGTGCCCCCGAGCGAGGCGGGCGTGGCCGTACTGAACGAGGCGGGCGTGGCCGCGCTCACCTCCGAGTCCGCCCCCATTTCCATGTCGTCCTCCTCCAGACCGCCCCCGCCCCCCGCCCCGCTCGCCCCGCTGGCCGCGCTCCCCGGACGCCCCAGGCTCCCGTACGGCAGTCCCAGGAGACCCTCCGAGTCGTCGGCATTGCTGCACTCCAGGGAGGAGTCCTCCACAGCCACCAGAGAGGGGCTGTTCCCAGACGGCCACACCTGCACATCGGACATCTCCATCAGGGTGTCCTCCTCGGTGGTGGCGATGGGGGCACAGTCCAGGCTGGACACCTCCTGCCAGTAGGGCTCGGCTCCCAGGGGGGAGGGCAGACTGTACTGCATGGAGGCTGGGGAGAGCAGCTCCTCCTGAACCAGCCCATAACCTGGAGCGAGACACAGAGAGGGACACTGACACCGGCCCCCCCCGCCTTGGTTCCCCCCCTCCAGCACCGGGGGCCCCAGGGGAGGGGTGCCACTGTCCCGAGAGGACGGGGAAGCCACAGGGAAGGGGGGGAGGGGAGGTGGGGGGGGGGGTAGGGGGAAGGGGGGTTAGCTGGAAAAGAGGTGCAGGGACTGAGGGACGGGGGCTCTCTCAACGGGGACAGGGGGATGGGGGGGGGAAGCCAGACCAGCTCGCATCAACATAGAGCAGCCATATCAGCAGCAGCAGAGGGCCAAGACCAGGGCCAAGATCAGGGTTAGGACCAGGGCCAAGATCAGGGTTAGGACCAGGGCCAAGATCAGGGTTAGGACCAGGGCCAAGATCAGGACCAGGACCTCCTGGTGTCCTGGTGCCCCATGCTGCTGCACCAACTAGCTACCAGCAGGGAGGATCACAGGCCCTTCCTCTACCTGGTTCACACACACACACACACATGCCGCTTACACACTCACACACACCCTCACACACATGCCACACACACACAGGCTTACACACACACTCACACTCTGTTCGCATATCGTTACGCAACCTCAAACATGACAAGCAGGTTAAATATTATATTCAGGCTGTATAGCATGCAAGCAGGCAATTTAATTCACACACACTCACACACAAACACACACACTCTTACATACACACACACACACACACACACACACACACACACTCTTACATACACACACAAAAACAAGTCAACAGTACAAACGCTGCAGAAATCAACAGAGAGGATTCACTCCAGTCTAGTAACCTGTCTCACAAACAAACACACACATTTCAATTCAGAAACAGTTGTCATGTAGAACTCCCATGGGAGATAAGACACTTCCTTTAGGGAGACTCCGCCTCCTCAGGGCTGATGGACACTCTAGTCCACTGCTGTGGATCTTCATGTGTACATGAAGGTGGACGCTCAATCACAAACGGGAGGTAAAGATTTTGTGTGGAGGACGTGTGGAGATGGTGGCATGAGGAGTCTGGAAGTGGGGTCAGGGGGTTAGGGGTCAAGGGTCAGAGGGTCAGAGGGTCAGGGGTCAGGGGTCAGGGCTGGCAGAATGACCTTGGTCTGTCCACATGTGACTGATGATCCTGCAGGAAGTGATATTGTTTTACATCCTGTGAGAATCTCTGACTCACCCATCCCTCTGTCTCTCTTCATCCCTCTTCATTCCCTCCTCTTTTCCCCCTCCCTCCCTCCCTCCCTCCCTCCCTCCCTCCCTCCCTCCCTCCCTCCCTCCCTCCCTCCCTCCCTCCCTCCCTCCCTCCCTCCCTCCCTCCCTCCCTCCCTCCCTCCCTCCCTCCCATGTCAAGGTCAGAAAGGCTTCAGCTACACAGGCAGCAGACAGAAGCCTCAGATAGTCAGATGAGTGTCATGATGGACCAGCATGTCTGTGGATGCTGAAGGGGTTAAACCCAGAACCACCACAGGAACAGGAGAACAACCACAACACAGCCTGCCTGTCCTGGGAACAGGGGGGGGGGTGGTGGAGAGAGGGGAAAGGGAGAAAGAAAGAGACAGAGTGCAGTTTGTGACCCTGTGTGTGTGTGTCTCTAGTGTGTGTGTGTGTGTGTGAGATCTGGTGTTTGCGGTGTGTGTGTTCCTGGTACGTGTGTGTGTGTGTTAAAAGACAGGGGTAACATGATTCGTTGCTGGTGGTTAGTACTGCTGAGGGTGCAGCTGGCAGGACAACACCTCACCACACGCTGAGAGGACAAAGGACATCACATGTACAGGATATGTTACAGCAGTGTGTGTGTGTACCAGCTGTGTGTGTCTCTAATGTGAGTGTGTGTGCGCCTAGTTTGTGTGTGTGTGTGCGCCTAGTTTGTGGGTGTGTGTGCGCCTAGTTTGTGGGTGTGTGTGCGCCTAGTTTGTGTGTGTGTACCAGCTGTGTGTGTCTCTAGTGTGTGAGTGTCTGTCTTTTGTGTGTGTGTGTCGCTAGTGTGTGTGTCTGTGAGTGTGTGTGTGTGGGTAGAGATGATGATGAGTGAAGACGTTGACCCGACCCTCCTGGTACGACACGATGAGTACAAAAACCCACAGCAAGTCGAAGCTTGCGTACACACAGAAAAAGCACACACATAGAGAAACACACACAGGAAACACACACTGAAACACTTTTGTAAAATACACAATACCTTAGGAAAAAAAAACGCACACACGGTGAACACACAACACAACACACGCCACTGAGACTGAATGGAAGGTTTACATGATGTTGTGTTGTGATGTTGTGAGGACAGGGACCGATCTTCACAGACGTCACTCTGAAGACACACACACTCAAACACACACACACACGTCGACCAACAGGAGTGTGACATCACAGCCCCCACACATGAACACGACGGTCACGATGCAGAACCTCGAAAAAAGAACCACAGCCCTTTTTCACCCTCCGGAGTGTTGCCCTCCGGAGAACAGGATCGACGGAGAACAAGAACAGAGAAGAAGAACGGCAGGCGTCATGCTCACAGCCGCCGAGGCCACACCCCTCTCAATCTGTTCTAGCACAGTCACATGCACAGAGCTTCCAGACTACATTTCCCAGAATGCACGGCTTGCCTGCACCTCAGTCCGATGCTTCCATGCGAGCATAGGAGAAAGGGATTCTGGGAACATGCACATGCTGACAGGCAGGAGGACAGGGGGGAGGAAGGTCCAGGAGAGGAGAGGAGGGGGAGACAGAGGGGGGAGGAAGGGCGGGGAGAGGAGAGGAAGGAGGGAGAGGGGGGGGTGGAAGGGCTGGGAGAGGAGGGAGGGAGAGAGAGAAGGGGGGGGACAGGGTAGGAGGGAGATGAAGAGACGAGGAAGGGGGGAGAGGAGGGCAGAGGGGTGGGGAGAGACAAAGGGAGAGAGGGACTCCCCTTCTTCCTGGGGGGGGGGGTTGAGAACGGTGTGTGAGAGGAGGGGGGGGTCACAGCAGACGATAAAAAACTTGAGTTTTTCAAGAGTAGGAAAAAAAAATACTGAGTTCGGAAAAATGCACAACTCGTCGGAAAAAAATCAATCAATAAAAAAATTAAATTGATAAGGATGAGGGCCAGAGGTCAACATGAGGTCGGCATGAGGTCAGAGGTTTGAAGAGGAGGAGTGAAAAGGAGGAAGAGGAGACCAGGCTGCAAATGACATGTCCAGAGAAACACAGAGAGAGAGACACACACAGAGAGACAGAGAGAGAGAGACAGAGAGAGAGAGACAGAGAGAGAGAGAGACAGAGAGAGAGAGAGACAGAGAGAGAGAGAGAGAGAGAGAGAGAAGGGGGGAGACAGATAGTCAAAGGGAACAAGTACGGGAACCCAGAGGGACAAACAGTGCAGCAATCCCCTCCCCCCAACCCTGCCCCATCCCCCCCTCCCCCCCACCCCATGCACACACAGGCAGAGAGAGGGCACACATGGGCTGGCACAGTAACCTGGGGATTCATTTCGTTTCTATGACGACCTAGCGTGGTCGTTCAGAGCTGAGACGGACCCCTGAGAGAGGGGATCCGACCCCGTGACCTCTGTGACCCCTGTGACCCCTGTGACGGAGTTGGACGAGGCCGGTGTGCTCTGTCTCCTGGTCTACTGGAGGACTGACGTGTTTCTCTAATCATCTGAACTGGAAATCCCTCTTCTTGGAGGGGTTTTTACAAGCCAGAGACAAGGAGATCCCCTGGGATCTATTGGGATCACCTGAGATCACCTGAGATCCCCTGGGATACCCTGAGATCACTTGAGATCTTATGAGATCACCTGGGATAACCTGAGATCACCTGAGATCTACTGAGATCACCTGGGATAACCTGAGATCACCTGAGATCTACTGAGATCACCTGGGATAACCTGAGATCACCTGAGATCACCTGAGATCTCCTGAGATCACCTGGGATCACCTGAGATCACCTGGGATCACCTGAGATCACCTGAGATCTCCTGAGATCACCTGGGATAACCTGGGATCTGCTGGGATTGGCCAGTCTGGGAGGGTCAGTCAGAACTCAGTCAGTAAGAGACCCTCTTGAAACAACCTCATCATCATCATCATCATCATCATCATCATCGACTGAACAGTTTAGAGGACAATACCCTGGCTGGGGGGCTGGAGGGATTGTCAGCTAAGGGTGCGACCACCTGGCCACTCAAAGGACAGACCTTTGGAAGTCCGACAGACAGACAGGCAGTCAGACAGACAGACAGGTGTCAGACAGGCAGTCAGACAGACAGACAGGTGTCAGATCCACTGCAGTAGAGATCTGATTCTGTCTTCTCCCTTTAAGCCCCTCATGGCCTCTGGTCTATGCATGGTTACATCACCTTCCATTGCTCCAGGTCTCATCAGGCCCGGAGTGAAACTGGAGTCAATCTGATGTAGGTTATGCATGGTGAACAAACCATGAGACAAAGGTGTGTCGAAGCCTGAAGTGACCAATAGGAGGGCTGGACAGGAGGGTGGGCGGGTCCAGTCTGTGAGCATGGCTGAAGTGACGCTGAGCTTCTACACACAGTCAACACAAACACACTGCAGCTACGCACAGTCAACACAAACACACTGCAGCTCACTTCAAACACCACCTGTGAGGACACAGGCTAGCTGTGTTACTGTCTAGTCACTGTGCTGTAACTGTGCTATGAGGTGTGGAAATGCTAACACATACAGGACATTATAACCAGGATGTTGTTAAGTGCTTTAAACTTTACCACAGAGCAAGATTGACTTTGGTTTTTGTAGTCAAACATTCATACTTATCTTATCACAGAACACAAGACCACGTCAAACAAATCCAGAGTTAACATTAAAACGGTATTATTACGACAAAACATTTCACTTCAATTTCGCTTAATTCAACTAATGAGAACTTAATTGGAGCTACATGACTCTGATGTTACAGAAAGGAAACCACTTATCTATTTTTATTCATACATTTTTTTATCTAACCTTTATTCTTCTACGAAAATTATGATTCACTGACATGGAAATCTATCCCACATATCACAGACACACAGGTCAGATATCACAGACACACAGGTCAGATATCACAGACACACAGGTCAGATATCACAGACACACAGGTCAGATATCACAGACACACAGGTCAGATATCACAGACACACAGGTCAGATATCACAGACACACAGGTCAGATATCACAGACACACAGGTCAGATATCACAGACACACAGGTCAGATATCACAGACACACAGGTCAGGTATCACAGAAACACAGGTCAGATATCACAGACACACAGGTCAGATATCACAGACACACAGGTCAGGTATCACAGACACACAGGTCAGATATCACAGACACACAGGTCAGATATCACAGACACACAGGTCAGATATCACAGACACAGGTCAGGTATCACAGACACACAGGTCAAATATCACAGACACACAGGTCAGATATCACAGACACACAGGTCACATATCACAGACACACAGGTCAGATATCACAGACACACAGGTCAGATATCACAGACACACAGGTCAGATATCAATGACACACAGGTCAGATATCACAGACACACAGGTCAGATATCACAGACACACAGGTCAGATATCACAGACACAGGTCAGATATCACAGACACACAGGTCAGATATCCCAGACACACAGGTCAGATATCACAGACACACAGGTCAGATATCACAGACACACAGGTCAGATATCACAGACACACAGGTCAGATATCACAGACGGTAGTTGGAGTGGTTTTCAGACTCAGAACTGTTGAGGGCACATTCTAGAGCTGTTGACACACAGGGAGAGCAGAGGGGGAGGGCAGGGGAGGAGGGGGGGGGTACTTGTCTGGGTGTGTTTTGGGGTGGGGGGGTCCAGGGATAAGGGGGGGAGGGGTAACTTACCATTGGTCAGCCCTGGAGAGGTGTTCTCCCTCTCGTGTCGGCGTCGGCCGGCCTCACAAGCCCCCTGGCGGCCGCTGGGTGGGGGGGCTGCCCCTCCAGCATGGTGACGATGTCCATGCGGTCGATACTCTTCAGAGCTGTGTACAAACTCTCCACTGCAGGAGAGGGGAGGGAGGGAGGGAGGGAGGGAGGGAGGGAGGGAGGGAGGGAGGGAGGGAGGGAGGGAGGGAGGGAGGGAGGGCAGAAGTGTTTCTTTTCTTCCACAGAACCCAGACAGAGCTGTCCTTGACCTCAATAGACAGGCCCACCAACCAATCGGCTGGGAGTATGGGGTAGAGGGGGAGGCGGGGATCTCTGCTACTCACTCTTGGCTCTCTTGCCCTCGCGGGTCGCCCATTGGTGAGCAGTGTGGAGCTTTGCTCCAATAGGGAGTTGGGATTCTCCACACGTATCTTGTTGATGTCGTCCACACTGACTGCAGCTCTCTGGCCAGCTCTGACCAGGAGGAGGAGGAGGAGGAGAGGGAGGAGGAGGAGAGGGGAGGAGGAGGAGGAGGAGGAGAAGGAAGGAGGAGGCAAATGTAAGAGGAGAAGGGAAAGGTAGAAGGAGAGAGATGGGTGTGCAGAGAAAGTAAAAATCTTTTCATTAGCCAGTCGCTACACAAGCACAGACAGACCTCCAGACAGACCTCCAGACAGACAGACCTCCAGACAGACCTCCAGACAGACAGACCTCCAGACAGACCTCCAGACAGACAGACCTCCAGACAGACCTCCAGACAGACAGACCTCCAGACAGACCTCCAGACAGACAGACCTCCAGACAGACCTCCAGACAGACAGACCTCCAGACAGACCTCCAGACAGACCTCCAGACAGACAGACCTCCAGACAGACTTCCAGACAGACAGACCTCCAGACAGACCTCCAGACAGACAGACCTCCAGACAGACCTCCAGACAGACCTCCAGACAGACAGACCTCCAGACAGACTTCCAGACAGACAGACCTCCAGACAGACTTCAGACAGACAGACCTCCAGACAGACTCCAGACAGACAGACCTCCAGACAGACCTCCAGACAGACCTCCAGACAGACAGACCTCCAAACAGACGTCCAGACAGACAGACCTCCAGACAGACGTCCAGACAGACAGACCCTCCAGACAGACAGTCAGTCACTCACCAGCCCAGCTCAGGCCTAACTGCCTCAGCTATCAAAAGCCATCTTCAGCTCAGTCCTTTCCATGGCACTCAGAGATGCTGCAGAGACCAAACCACAACTGACTCGTTAACATGGGGGCTGTTAAACGGTGAGTTGTGAGTGAGGGGGCGTGGCCAGGGCTCATGGAACCAGAGGGTGGGGGGTACTGGGGTGGGGCGGGGAGGGCAGGCGGGGCGGGGCTGAGGGTGAGCAGGTGACCAATGAGAGGCCTTTACCCATGCTGGTTCAGTCATGCCGCTGTATCTCTCCCTCAGGGCCAATGGGGTCAGAGTTCGTCTGCGGTCCTCACTTCCTGCCACCTGCCAATCAGAGAGAAACAGGAACCACAGCGAAAACATTTACAACATGTAGTCCTATACACACAAAATAGACATAGACACACACAAAAAAAGACATAGACGCACACAATATAGATATAGACACATACAATATAGATATAGACACACACAATATAGATACAGACACACACAATATAGATATAGACACATACAATATAGATATAGACACGACACAATATAGATACAGACACACACAATATAGATATAGACACATACAATATAGATATAGACACACACAATATAGATACAGACACACACAATATAGATATAGACACACACAATATAGATATAGGACACACAATATAGATATAGACACACACAAATAGATATACACACAATATAGATATAGACACACAATATAGATAAAGACACACACAATATAGAGATAGACACACACAATATAGATATAGACACACATATAGATATAGACACACACAATATAGATATATGTGCACACAATAATAGATTAGACACACACAATATAGATATATGTGCACACAATATAGATATATATGCACAACAGGTGGATCCTGAAGGTCAGTTGTAGCTCAGTGGTTGGAGCTTTTTGTAGCTCAGTGGTTGGAGCTTTTGACTGAGGTTGCAGATTCAAATCCCCATGGTAACAGGGTGAGGTTACCTTGACACAGGGAGGCATGGTGACGTTGAGGTTGCAGAGAACATGCTGACTGTCTTCATACTTGGTGGTCTTTCTCAGGAAGGACAGGAAACCTGCTGGTTCCTTACTGCTGTCTCTGACCTGGAGACACAGGGAGACTGTCAGGGAGGGAGGGAGGGAGGGAGGGAGGGAGGGAGGGAGGGAGGGAGGGTGGGACAGAGAGAGGGAGGGAGGGACAGAGGGAGGGGAGGGAGGGACAGAGGGAGGGGAGGGAGGGAGGGAGGGGAGGGAGGGAGGGAGGGAGGGAGGGAGGGAGGGAGGGAGGGGAGGAGGGAGGGAGGGAGGGAGGGAGGGAGGGAGGGAGGGAGGGAGGGAGGGAGGGAGGGAGGGAGGAAGGAAGGAAGGAAGGAAGGAAGGAAGGAAACTACCTTGACAGAAACAGGAAGTCTGTTGTCTCTAAAGGCCTGGAAGCTGAAACAGCGAGGCTGCTGGGTAGCCTTCCTCACAGGAACCAGGTTACCTGAACACTCCAGGTGCAGAGGCATACCCTCCATCACCTGCAGGGGGGGCGACACACACACCACACCACACACACACCACAACACACAGACACCCACACAGACACCACACACACCCACACACACCACACACACCACACACACACACACAACCACACACACACCACACACACCACACACACCCACACAGACACCACACACACACCACACCACAACAACACACCATACCACACACACACACACACAAGTTAAGCACAACAGCTAAATATTACATCAGACCTTTAGACCGCCCCCCCCGGCCCCACAGCCCCCCCCACCCCACCCCCCCCCCCCCCCGGCCCCCTGTCACCTCGATGTCCTCGGCTGCGGGCCACCTCTGTGAAGTTCTCGTGCTGCTCCAGGGTCTTGTCCATCTTGTCGTCCGTCATGCAGTAGCACCTCAGACGCCCCTCACGCACCTCGTTCATCTGGCAAACACCACAAACTTGGCCATGTAGGGGACGGCCGACAGCTCCCGGTACAGCAGGCTGGCGAACGACACGGCCTCCGCTGTCCTCGGGGCAGTCTGACAGCCAGAACCTGGAACCACCACAACATGTGGAACGTTCTGGAAACACTGTGTGTTCTTCTGAAATCTCTATCCCTCTTTCTTTCTTTCCCTCTCCCTCTCTCTCCTCTCTTCCTTCCTTTCTGTCTGTCTCTCTTTCTGTCTCTCTGTGTCTGTCTGTCTCTGTCTGTCTCTCTCTCTGTCTCTGTCTGTCTATCTCTCTCTGTCTGTCTCTCTCTCTCTCCTGTCTCTCTCTGTCTGTCTCTCTCTCTCTGTCCTCTCTCTCTCTGTCTGTCTGTCTCTCTCTCTCTGTATCTCTCCGTCTGTCTCTCTGTGTCTGTCTGACTCTGTCTCTCTTCTCTCTCTCTCTCTGTATCTCTCTGTCTCTCTCTCGCTCTCTCTCTGTATCTCTCTGTCTGTCTCTCTCTCTCTCTGTATCTCTCTGTCTGTCTGTCTCTCTCTCTCTCTCTCTCTCTCTGTCTCTCTCTCTTGTTGGTGTCAGGGGTCAGGGGTCAGAGGTCAGGGCCGGTACGTACCGTGCTGACACATTGGTGGTGAAGCTGGCACAGTCTTTGGAGTAGACGAGCTTGGTGGTGCCAGTGATGTCCTCCCATTGGGCGGGGGCGGTGCCTCCTGCAGGGAGGGTGGGAAGTCAGCCAATGGGAGGAGCCGAAGGTGTCAAAGTGTGTGTGAGTGTGTGAGAGTCTGTGTGGGATTGTGTGTGTGTGTGGTGTGTCGTACCGATCACGCTGCAGAGCAGGCGCAGGCTGGTGGTGTCCCCCTCCCCCGCGTCCCGGGGGCTCTCCCTCCAGGAGGGGGGCAGGGGGATCCGCAGGCCGATTGGACGGTGAAACTTGCGTCTCCGTGGCTCCACCGTGATCACGGGACTGAAGGTTGCCTGGTTACCCAGCAGCTTGGCAACCAGCTCGTCCGGGACTGGTTGGGCCTGTGATGTTTGGGGGGGGGGGTTGGAGGACAGGGGTGGAGGGGAGAGATGGAGGGAAGAGGAGAGGTGGGGTGCGGTGGTTGCATTTCAAAGTTTTTTGTTGGAGGATAATGGGAGAGAGGGAGAGAGAAAGAGATAAAGAGAGAGATAGAGGAGAGAGAGGAGAGATAGAGAGAATAAAGAAAGAAAAAATAAAGTGTTTTGGGAGGAGAGGAGTGGAAATCATGGTTGATGAAGTAAACAGGTAAATGGATGAATAGACAAATCAAAAATGGAAGTGGAGACAGAGAGTAGATGATGAACAGGGGAAAACAACAACAAAACACAAATAGATTTTTGTCAATGTTGTTTATTGTATAAAAAAAATAAGAAGAGAAAAAAACGTGACAAAAATGTTAACATCTGTTACATTTCTATAGGACCATAGATTTGACACACTGGTATCTGGCTTTAAACTGTGAAGGACAGAGTGAATCATTCAAATCATGAAGGATATAAAACACCAACAGCAGTGTTGCGGTAAAACCACACAGCAACAAACCAGCTTAACAGTCTTTCAGTGTGACATCAAATCTAACCAAACAAGATTTTTACTCTGGGAATTTGACAATTCTATCCTCTCTCCTCCTCCTTCTCCTCCTTCTCCTCCTCCTCTCCTCCTCCTCCTCCTCCTCCTCCTCTTCCTCCCATCTCACCTGCAGCCCCAGACGGACCCTCTTGGTAACGGCCGTCTCAGGGAATGTGGCCTGGACCATGGGCACCAGCTTGCTGGTCAGCTGACCCCCTCCGGACCAATCAGGTCGCTCTCCTGCTGGACGCGCGACACCACGGCGAAGTAGAGAGGAAAGTCTGTAGAGATGATCCTCCTGATCCTCTTCCTGCACAACTCCTCCTGACTCTCCAGGTCTGAGGGGGGGGAGGGAGGGAGGGAGGGAGGGAGGGAGGGAGGGAGAGGGAGGGAGGGAGGGAGGGAGGGAGGGAGGGAGGGAGAGGGAGGGAGGGAGGGAGGCAGGCAGGCAGGGAGGGAGGGGACCCTCACCCAGGGACCCTGACCCAGGCTCCTGAGCTCTTCACCTTCATTTAGCTTCTCCTTTCAGAGACGGACTTCCTCTTGTGTCTACTGTCCAGTTTTAAGCTTGTGTGATCAGTTCCTATTATATATTGTGTTGGTACATGTGTGGGAGAGCGTTTGAGTGTGTGTGTTGTGTGGATGTGAGTGTGTGTGTGTTGTGTGCATGTGTGCATGTGAGTGTGTTGTGTGCATGTGTGTGCATGTGTGTGTGCGTGCGTGTGTGTGTGTGTGTGTGTGTGTGTGTGTGCGTGCGTGCGTGCGTGTGTGTGTGTGTGTGGAAAGTACGACAGTGCAGTGAGTTTGAGCAGCAGTCGACCTTGACGGAGAAACTTCCCTTCCTTCATGTCTTCCCTCTGGATCTACACCTCCCTCTCTCCCTCCTTCCTCTCTCCCTCCCTCTCTCCCTCCTTCCCTCTCTCCCTCTCTCCTCTCTCTCTCCCTCTCTCCCTCTCTCTCTCTCTCTCTCTCTCCCTCTCTCCCTCTCTCCCCCTCTCTCCCCCCTCTCTCTCTCTCCTTCTTCCCTCTTTCCCCGTCTCTCTCTAACTGGTCTCCCAGGAATGCTTTGTGGTCAATAACCCAGGAGGCCAGAATCACAGAGAAGAGAAGAGGCAGAAGACAAGAGAGAGAGAGAGAGGGAGAGAGATAGAGAGAGAGAGAGAGAGAGAGAGAGAGAGAGAGAGAGAGAGGGAGAGAGAGAGAGAGAGAGAGAAAGAGGGAGAGAGGGAGAGAGAGAGAGAGAGAGAGAGAGAGAGAGAGGGAAAGAGGGAAAGAGGGGAAGGAGAAGAAACGAAGAGACAGAAATGAGAAGACAGACAAAGACGCTGGAAACTTAATAAAGAGGAACCTAAGATTGTGTGTGTGTGTGTGTGTGTGTGTGTGTGTGTGTGTGTGTGTGTGTGTGTGAGGGAACACCTGTGAGATAGAAACAAAGATCAACCCAGAGAAACAGAGAGAGACGCTGACCGCCGCTGCTGCTGCTTGCTGTGCTCAGTAACCCTCCACAGAGGAGCCCTGCTTCCTCTCTTCTACCTCCAGAGCAGCAAAGCAGAAGCAGATGCCATGGTAACCAGGCAGAAAACCATGTCCTGGCTGTGGTGTTACTGAGGCCTGTGTGACACTCACACCCAGCACCTTGGCAGGAGGCTGGGGCCTGTACAGTACCTCTGTCTCTGTCTCTACCTCTCTCTATCTCTCTCTCTCCCTCCCTCTTGCCTCCCTCCCTCCCTACTCACCCCCCACATTTCCTCCCCCTCCCCTCACAGAATATCTGAACAGTAGTTGAACTCCTGTTGACAGCAGTGTCTCCGCTTGTCTTGTCTGGGTTGATGGGGGTGGCGGGGCGGGAGGAGGGTGAGGAGGAGGGGGAGGAGGAGGGGGAGGAGGGTGTTCCAGTTGGGTACAGGAGCTTCACAACTCCGCCCGCCCTGCTGGAGTTTGACCACAAGGCTGAAAACGTCCATCAACACCGGGCACCAGTCTACCAGCCCCCTGGCCCCACCACCACCCCTCTACCAGCTCCCCTCTCTCTCTCTCTCTACCCCCTCTCTCCCTCTCCCCTGACCCCCTCTCTGCACCTCTTCCTCTCCTTATTTTGGCCCCTTGTCTGACCCAAGGAATTAGCCATCCACCCCCCCACCCCCCACCCCCCACCCCCCCATCTCAACCATGCCGTCAACAGTATTTAGTGTGTGTTTGGGTGGGTAGACTTTGATGATTTGCTTGCTGTATAACTTAACAGAAGACAGCATCATTTGCATTTTCAAAAACCTAGTGATGTCCTGCTAATGAGGAAGGCTGCTAATTAGTCATTAGGTATTCTTTTTCAATTGCACATCATCGTCTTACTGAAAGTACAGCTTGTGTAAACATGTCCCTGTCAGCTGTACAATCTGCTTATCTTTCCAGAGACCCAGAGGGAGGTCAAGTTAACACACTCTGAAATGTTTGGGTTTTGTTGAGTGTTTGTTTGTTGTTTGTTTGTTGTTTTTTTTGACAGGATTATTATAATCACAGAAGCGATGTAAAAAGTCTCGCACCTCTTCAAATGATGAGGAATTCAACCGCATTCTCAATCACGAGCATTGCTTCAGACACACACACACACAAACACACACACACACACACACACACAGACACACACACACACCTTGTCGTGTTCCACAAAGTCCATGAAGGCGGTTCTCTCCACCTCCACAGGCTGGCCATGTCTGTCGTACAGGGCCAGGACGAAATGGAAGAAGTTGGACTTGCGGAGGTTTGAAGGGGGCTGCTTCTCAAAGTGTGCCCGGGATAGAGACACCCCGCTGGGAAGAGGGAACAGGGAGGGAGGGGGGGGGAGGTTACCCAACCACACAACCACACAAATAATAAACACCATGAAAACTGGGGTTAGAAGTCTAGTCTCCATAATGGGAGTTTAATTATGATTGGCATCTCATTCAATATAAGTGAGGATTTGATCAACTGATTGAGATCCAGGGAAGAGAAATTGGATTTTTGATATGAATGATATGATCAACTGAAACTGTAGATCTACTGTGTGTTCTGATCATGTGTCCTTAACAGATTTAGATTCGTAGAGGGTGTTAAATGGTCGCACAGGCCTAAAAGCAAATATATATATATATATATATTTTTTTTTTGCATGACCATTAAAGCAAATAGAAGTATCTGATACGAACTCGAAATTTTTTCGTGACTATAGGCTACCCAAGATGTTTGTCATGATAAGTTAAAGTTGGGCCTAATATTATAGGATATTTTACTGAATCTGGAAATGTATCCATAGCTAATTAATAAACCAAGAGTTAATTGCAATTAAAAGCTCACACGATAAGATTGTAAAATTTCGTTTGAATTCAAAGGCTGATTTTATAACTGTATACTGTCGATGCTAAATAAAAACTATTTAAAGACTATTTAAATAAGACTATTTAATTTGGTATTTGTCCAAAGATGAATTATGTCATTTTAATGGTAGCAGAATAAGGGGCAGGTTAGTCTTAGATATGCTGAATAAACAGCTGGGATCTTCCTTTATGTGTCTTCTTGTACAACACTTTGAGATCTAAGTTTCTGCACGTTATAAAACAATTATTTAAGCTGACCATGTTAAGCAGGATCGAAATTAACTATTTAATTCATCACATTCGTTCCTAATACCCAGAGAAATGCATGTAGCTTTACATTTACTTTTATTTTTTAAATACTTTCTTTCAACTTTCTGAAGCCTTCATTATTTTATTTCACATCATAACCAGCATTTATTTAGGTTATCTCTATCAGTGCAACAGAACGCTCTTGATTACTTAATTAGCCTACTTAAAATAAATCTCTAAGCCTGTTTTGTTAAACATACGGTATTTATTTTAATAAGTTCAAATTAATATTTGCTTATATTATTTACCACCATGGTTAAGCTAATACGCTTTTACTTGATTTAAGCACATTTAAATGAAAATAAAATGGAGGAAAAAAAACTTAAGCGCTAAGCAGACAGACTCCTGCCTAAAGAGAAAGATCACCTCTCCACACTAAACTTCTCTTTCTGGACAATACTAACTTTATGGAACGTTTTTTTTTTCTTCATCCAACCTGTTGCTTATTTCATGGATTCCAACGATGGTTTATTAAGTTTAAGAGTATAAAGGACACATGCAGAATCATTTAAAACGCGGTGCGAGACTTGGGATCTCTTGTCATATTCTGGTTATGATCAACACCTCTACAGTCAAATCAATAAAGCAACATATAAAGATTATTCTGAGGAGATTCTGAGGAGAAAGGATCACAAAGTACATCCACAGAATAAGTAATCTTATACCTTCGAATAGATTATTTACTAATCAGATAATGAATGTCTGCTTACTGTTAAAATGTGCTGTTGGACTAATGCATTATAATTTCATATCAAATTTCAATTTCATAGCAACGAGAAATAAAACATATAAGAAGACGCATATAAGCATATAAGAAAATTTTTGCATAAATAAATGAATTGCATATTATAAAACAGCAACGAGAAATAAAACAAGTTATTCAAATAAAGACACACATACCTTTGAGCTGCTACGTGTGCATCCACAACCCCGACATGTCGAACCCAGGACCGGACAGGATCCATCCCTTCACCCACAGATCTCTCTTTTAATCCACTACTTCCCTTATAAGATGCTCCTGGATCCCAAACATTTAAAGGTGACGTCTCAAAACAACGCTTCTTATATCGGCTATTTCATGTATGTGCTTCAATTCAGAATAAATTGGAAAGCGATACCACTTTATAGTAAAAAGAAAGAAAAAAAAAGAAAAATATATATATCTGTGTGTCTGAAGATGTTGTCCGTAAAGAGGACTGTGCTGTTGCAAACAGTTCAGATGTAAAACAAGGTGTGTTATTATCCTGCAAACTTGTTACCGATGCATCAAAGTCAACATGTTATCTTGCACTGCAACCATGGTCCAAGCGTATAGGAGGTTATTTCCAGATCACCTGTTAGGATGCACACTCTTTATCACATAAGCTGCTAAATCTGCATCAAAGTTCTCCAAATGCGTTCCAGCAGCTGAACGAGCCTTACGGAGAGAGCGAGGATCTTGTCAAACTGATTCCCTGTCCCGGTGCATGAAGGAGACCCTGTCTCGTGCTAGAGCCCCGGGAGGAGGGGGCCACGCGCCCAGATGGGGGACCCAATGCATGCTCTCTATTGGTGCGCGAGCCGCAGTTGATTCCTGATGCTTCGACTGGAAGCTTGTAGGATCCAGAAAGATAACTTTAGTGTCTCTTTAAACTTTTCAGAGGTCAAATAGAGTCAAGAGTGTCTGAATCTGCAAGTGCAGGTTTGATGATAGGGTTTGTTACATAAAAACATTCATTAAAAAAATGTATGTTATACTTGTGCAACCTGCTTAATGTGCATATATATCTTATCCTATAGTGCTTGTCTGCTGTGACTATTTGGCTACGATCATTCAAATATGTTGGACCTGGGCAGGCATTTATAGATGGCAATATAAAGGATATTTATGAATGATGCAGTTAAACACCTTTTGAAATAACTTTCCCTACAAATATGAGCCCTGAAGTCGAGTGTGTGCTTGGATCATTGTTCTTTCTTGACCATTAGACTTGTCATTCAACTTTGCTCATTAGAAGGCTAAAAATTGATTTTTTAAATATATATTTTACTGCAGAATATATCAACTGATCATATTAATAAACGAATAAAGAGATTAAATTCAGGTATCTGCTCAATTCTATTAGTTTGGTTAAAGAGCACGATTCTGTTGCAATATGATAAAAAACATATATATATATATATATATATATATATATATATTTACATTAGTTCTAGGCATAGTAAGAGTTGTATTGAGTGTGTTCAGATGAATTGCATTCGTGCACTGAAGCTCTTAAAGCATTAATTCCGTAAATTTAATGTTTTGTGTCCATTTATCGAGACCCCCCGAGGCCAGTGTATATGAACAAGCCCCCGGCGCTCGCGCTCTGTCTGTCCCCCCCCCCACCCCCCCCCCACCCCCCCCCCCCCCCCCCACCCCCCCTGAACAAAGCTCGTGCAGTGATTGAGGAACGCGCGAGCGTCACGCTAAACAAAGCTCGTCTGGTTGGTCCATCAATCTCCACTAATACTGGACTGCTGCTGCATTCGTGATTGGATGAAAAGGATCCGAATTAAAAAGCCAGTTTTTTTTCTTTCTTCTCCAAATTGATGTTTTTTGTGTTTTCATTATCAGGCTAAATTAAACTGAATCCACATATGCGATCTTTTTTAAAGGCCTATTTGAGACAGTAAGGTCCTCCTTATACTTTGTGTATTATCAGCTAAACATACAGCAGCTTGTTGAAAAAGTCTGATAGTTTCTCACTTGTGGGCCTAAAGCCTTTATATGATTTGGTCTGTCAGAATATATGGAGACCAGACACACGTACACAAGATGTCCAACAGCCACAAATTAGGACCAGCCACCAAATCTTCTACCTTTTAGATAAATATATATATATAAATATATATAATAGGTATAACTATATTTACTAGGCCTATATACAATATTTGTCCCTATTTAAGCCATGATCCGATTCTGAATGAAAAGGAAAGTTTTTTTCTTCTTCATCCATAGCAACTTGCCCCTCGCGAGGCTATTGTCTCTGTTTGGAGGCTCGAGCGCCTTGAACAATGAGTGTAAATCTGCCCCCCTCGCCTTCGATCTCGCGCCTTAGCGACCATCTGCCAGCGCGCGACACAGTCAGATGTTCACCCAATTATAAGAACAGGTCTCGCGGAATCCTCGCTTTTCCGAATCTCCGCCCCCCCAGTCCTCTTGCACTCTCAGCGCTCGAGCTCCGATGATTGACAGCTCTGCTTAACCCAAAAACCATGAAATTAGCCTCGTGCAGAAGCTCGCGAAGGGACAAACATCTCCTAGAATTCCTTTACTTCATACAAGCAGTTAGAAAACCTTATTAAGCACTGATTCATTGTTAGATTGTCACCGTAAAACGTTTTTATTTTATTTAGTTTGAGTTGTGTAGTTTTATCTGATACGCTTTCTCGCAGACATGTTATCGATCTGATCAAAATCTTTTGTCATTTTATGGTTTAAGAGACTGAGTTTGGCAACGCAACTGATAACATACAGACTGATAACATTCAGACTAAGTTTCTCATATTATGTAGAGCAGCTGATGTTAGACTGTCATCGTTCCTCAGGTGAATCATAACCTGCGCAGAGAAGCTTTAATAAAGTCTGAGGAAACTCCATTCTTATTGACATGTCATGTTATCAGTTTTGGGCCCGTGTGCTTTCTAAGAAAAGGGCCTTTAAGATCCCTAGAAACAACTTGTTCTTTCACAATAGCTGTTGAGTGGAGAGAGAGAAAGAAAAACCTAATATGCTCTTTTTGTGATATGGAAAGTGATGCTCCCTGGTGGGAAGGAGGAGTAAAGCACCTTGACGGAGACGAAACAGCTTTCTAATCAATGTAACTCACTGAGACGGTCAGCGCGTGTTTATAGAGGAGGAGGAGGGGGGGGGGATCAGTGACTGCTAAAAAAGAACAATGGGGGGATCGTGTGCCACTCGTCTCCTTCAAGCACCCCCCCCCCTCTTCCCCCCGCGCGCTCCCACGGGACTACCGCCCCCCCCCACTCCGGGTGGATGGCAGTCGGTCGGTGGAAGTCACTGAAGGCGTGTGTGTCTGTGTGTGTGTGGGGGCGAGAGGGGGGGGGGGGCCTGGAGACACAGCAGCTGCTCTTGTTCCATCTCTCCACTGCCTGTATCGATCCTCATATATTGCACAAATGTTTTTGTTGACTTATTTAGGGGGTGAACTCCCCTGGGGGTAAAACCAGCAACCACAATTAAAGTGCTTAGTTTGTCCACTTGTTTTGATTACGGGAGGTAATAAGCCCCCTGCAAGACTATTTTGTATTTTGTTTTTGTTGAGGTGTTGGTATACATTTTTTGACGTGAAAGAAGACAATAAGTACTATGTTAAAATGTTTATGGTTTATATGACACTCAATTTGGTAATTGGCAAAATGTTCCGGTTAAAATGTTTCTTTAGATCAGTTTTACAAATGCGATGTGTGTCTGAGTTCTGTTCACAAGAAAATGCTTTTAAATATGTTACTCCTGGAAGGCTATATTAAAACACCCTTTCCTTTTTTAACCGTTAAATAACCTAAGTTAACATGTCATGATTGTAAGCTGTCGCTCAAATGAACGAAAGAACAAAAATGACATATATTTTCTGGACAACCGAGATTTTAAACCTGCATCACAAATGCTTATTTGGAAGTCGAGTCACCACGTGTTTCTAACAGGTTGTGTGGCAATATGGAGGTTCAGCGCCCTCTTCTGGATCAAGCAGGTAAGTACAGTGAATTAAAATAAATTATAAATTTTCATCACGGAAAATGATAATATAATATTATATATATATATATAAGATAGCGAGCATGCCAAGAGATGCATGCAAAGAAAAAAAATATTTATTTGCTTGATCAAAGCTTGGAAAACAGAAATATATCAGAAATCATTTTGAACAGCAGTACAAACCATACAAGCGGTCTGTGTTACATAAATAAATGTAACTCTACAGCCCTGCTCTTGTCCAATCTGTGCCAAGAAACAAACACACACACACGACCATCTGAAGGAGAGCAGAAGGAACCTGATTCGCTCATCCTTCCATCCAATCAGGGCGACTCAGAGAGTGAAGATCAGGTGACCTGAGTAATAAACTATCAGAGGTGAGGCCACTCCCACCTGTGCGGGTGGAGAGCCACACCCGGTCACCCTGTCTGAGTGACAGCAAGGTGCCGCCCGTAGCCGTGTAACGCCGTTCTGTCTAGTGGTGAACGAGTGCAGCACCAGCTGGCCGTTGCGTAACAAGTTCACGTCACCCGTGCTGTTGGAAAACGTGCAGTGGAACTCAAAGTCTAGACGCCAGGTTCCACGCAGGTGAACACCCCCGTGTGAGGTTGTAGTGGTTCTGTCCGTTGTAGATTACCTCACGGAAGACGATGGCCGGTCCGGTGTGGGGGAGTTGAAACCAAGACGCACGGCGAAGGCGGATTTTGGCGAGACCCCCGGAAGGGCCGGGAGGTCCGGTTCTTCCCTGGGCACCACCTGGACCCCGAGGTCCTGGAACAGGTGAGACACAAAGCAACGATCACACTCCTGAAGAAAGAGAGCCTTATATTCACTTAATAGAAGGAGAGGAGATGAGAGAAGAGAGAGGAGAGAGGAGGAGGAGGGGAGAGAAGGAGAAGAGGAGGAGAAAGAAGAGAGAGAAGGAGAAAAGGAGAGAGGAGGAGAGGAGGAGAACAGGTGGGGAGGAAGAGAGGGTTGGATGTTACCTTGTGGTCCTTGTGGTCCCCGAGGTCCTTGTGGTCCTTGTGGTCCCAGAGGTCCTTGTGGTCCTTGTGGTCCCCGAGGTCCTTGTTGCCCTGCAAGGAGATCGTCATTGGAGGTTATCATCTTCCTTATCATCCATGTATCACCCAGCTCATCATTCACATTATCATCCACACTGTCCTCCTCCTTACGATGCCAAGACAACACATCGTCTCACCTTTCTCATCCCAGGGGCTGAGGTCGAAGGCAGGGATGTCCTTACAGAGGCGGTACCCCGCCCCGCGAGGTCGGTACTCGAAGGGGTTCTGAGGAACCTCGGTGATGCCGGTGTTGTCACAGATGATACGAGCCAGGAGGTGAACCTTAAGGAGTCTCTCTGGGCGTCAGTGAATACTCCAGGGTTCTCCCACCACAGCCTGAAACAGGAGTCGTCATTTCAGGGAACGTTTGGATGTTTGGAAGGTGTGGATGTTTGGGCGGGGAAAGCCAAAACAAAGACATCAGGAATGTTGCCAAGAGGGGGCGTTGGGAGACCTAGCCCCCTCTTATTTACATGGTCCCCCCCTCCCCTCCTCCCACCCCCCCCCACTACCACCACCCTCCAGACTGCTTACATGAATTCATCAAGGACATGTGGATGTTTATATGTCACACCTGTCTCCCTCACGGATGTTCCGGAACTGCTTGGCGATGAGGCAGCCAAACAGAGGCCCCACGCGTCCGTTTGGAACGAAGGGTTCGGCCACTCCTCCCAGCCACACGTCGATGTTGTCGGGCGTCCCGTACAAAGCCAGCAGGTTCCTGGCCAGCTGGGTGTTGTTCATCACCACGGCCAGCTCCGCCAGGTTCCTGGGTTGAGACAGGCCGCAGAAGCCACGCCACTTGTTGTAACCTGCCGAGTCAAGAGGAAGGAGGAGGAGGAGGAGGAGGAGGAGTCAAACCCTCTGGTGGAGGAAACCTTGGAGGAGCTTTGCTCTGATGTGCTGCCTGGGAGGGATGTGCTGAAGTTTAGAGGGGAGGATGGGCAGGGCTGGAATCTGGAAAGAATGGTCAAGTGGTTCTTGGAGGGAGGGAGGGAGGGAGGGAGGGAGGGAGGGAGGGAGGGAGGGAGGGAGGGAGGGAGGGAGGGAGGGAGGGAGGGAGGGAGGGAGGGAGAGAGGGAGGGAGGGAGGGAGGGAGGGAGAATGGGGGGCTTACCGGCTAGGAAAGGAGGGATGGAGTGAGATCATACTTTCGAAGAGGAGGAGGAAGGACGAGGAAGGAGGGTCTTACCGGGAAGCCCGTGGTCCCGGCCACGCTGCATGTTGAGCGAGGCCAGGTCCATGGCCAGCTGGGTGGTGAACTGGAAGAGTCGTTCCCTGAGCTCGTCGTGCATCATGTGGGCCTGAGTGTTCAGCTTGGCCTGACGACCCACCAGACCCCTCATGATGGGATCCAGACCACCTGCAGAACAGCCGGTCAGAAGGGTCAGACTGACCCAAGGAGAACATGGTTGCTTGGAAGCAAATCCTTAACCACATCACTGCTAACCACACAGACCATGTGAGTTCTCTGTTCTGAGCAAGCTCAGGCACAACAGACCACAGAGACTTAGACGTTAGAAACCCAAGAACCACGTTCGACAAACCCCTGATTGGTCGATCGATCGATCGGAGGAAGAGGAAGAGGTGTACCTTCGAAGACGATCCTCCAGGGAGTGAAGAAGGCCTTGTGCAGCAGAGGACTGGGGAACCTGGGATGGTCCTCGTAGTTCTCGTCCAGACGGAACATGAAAGGCTGGACAGCCAGATGGGCGAAGCGGTACGCGGCTGTGGAGAACACGTTGGAGATGCTGGGGTCCACCAGGTCGCTGTAGCCGGGGTAAGTGGACAGCTGCTTGGAGATCAGCTCAGGGCCCACGATGTGACGCAGGTAATCCCTGAAGGTTATCACCTGGGAGGGTCAAGGGCGAACACTTTTCACAAATTGTCGGTTGGCTGGTGATGTGAAAGACCCTGTACCTTATTAAGGTAAGGGTGGTGAGGGGGGTTAGTGTTAGGGTGGTTAGTGTTAGGGTGGTTAGTATTGGTGTGGTTAGTGTTGGTGTGGTTAGGGTGGTTAGTGTTGGTGTGGTTAGTGTTAGGGTGGTTAGTATTGGTGTGGTTAGTGTTAGGGTGGTTAGTTTTAGGGTGGTTAGTGTTAGTGTGGTTAGGGTGGTTAGTGTTAGGGTGGTTAGTGTTGGGGTGGTTAGTGTTAAGGTGGTTAGTGTCAGGGTGGTTAGTGTTGGGGTGGTTAGTGTTGGGGTGGTTAGTGTTAGGGTGGTTAGTGTCAGGGTGGTTAGTGTTGGGGTGGTTAGTGTTGGTGTGGTTAGGGTGGTTAGTGTTGGGGTGGTTAGTGTTAGGGTGGTTAGTGTTGGGGTGGTTAGTGTTGGGGTGGTTAGTGTTAGGGTGGTTAGTGTTGGGGTGGTTGGTGTGGTTAGGGTGGTTAGTGTTGGGGTGGTTAGTGTTAGGGTGGTTAGTGTTGGGGTGGTTAGTGTTAAGGTGGTTAGTGTCAGGGTGGTTAGTGTTGGGGTGGTTAGTGTTGGGGTGGTTAGTGTTAGGGTGGTTAGTGTCAGGGTGGTTAGTGTTGGGGTGGTTAGTGTTGGTGTGGTTAGGGTGGTTAGTGTTGGGGTGGTTAGTGTTAGGGTGGTTAGTGTTGGGGTGGTTAGTGTTGGGGTGGTTAGTGTTAGGGTGGTTAGTGTTGGGGTGGTTGGTGTGGTTAGGGTGGTTAGTGTTGGGGTGGTTAGTGTTAGGGTGGTTAGTGTTGGGGTGGTTAGTGTTAAGATAAGGGCCCACCTGCAGGTAAGCCCCCATGATCTTGCGGGCCTCCTGGTACAGCCTCTCTCCATCCCAGCTTGGGTTCATCTTGGCCAGGGCTCTGGCCAGACGGTTGTGTTCCCTCAGCATCAGGGTGTGGATGGAGGCCAGGGCGATGTTCTCGTTCACTCGTTCATCACCTGGAGAAACGCAAGCAGCAAATCACCCGGATTCAATATCAGTGAGTCGAAAAACCTGGAATCGAATCAACTGGGAATGGATGGGTTCAATACCAGGGAGTTGACAATCGAATTTGATTCAACTTGGGGAAGGGAAACATTATCTGGAAACACTGGAATAGACAGTATACTAGAATAGACAATTATATGTTCACAACAAAAAAAGTTGTATTTCCAAAGATTCGCTCACCTGCTGTGAAGCAGGGGACCTCAGTGACGTTGCTGATGTTGGTGATTCGTGCGCGATTGGCGCACATGTTTGAATCCATGCTACTGAAGGGTAAGAGGTCACGACCTTTGTCGTTGAACTGTTTGTTGACCCTCATCAGACCTTTGTCGTTGACGAGTTCTCGAAGGCTGCGGGCTTTGACGTCGTCCGCCCCGTACACCTGGCCCACGTCGATGAACGCCGTCAGGGCGTTGATCTGCTGTCGCACGTTGGCGGCGCCGAAGATGAAGCCGGTGTTCCCCGTGCCGCAGGCGGGCGCAGAACGGAAGAAGGGCAAACACTGGTTGGAGTTCACGCCGAAACGCGTGTCGTTCCTGGGGATCTGGAGGGGGAGGGGGGGGGGGGGGGGGGGGGGGGGGTTAGGGTCACGCTGTAGGATGTTTGATGATGTAGTTGTGTGTGTGTGTGTCTGTGTATTTGTAGGTGTGCGTATCTGTGTGTGTTTATTTGTGTGTGTTTGTGTGTGTCTGTCTCTGTATGTGTATTTGTGTGTGTATAGGTGTGTATTGGTGTGTGTGTGTTGAGCTAGAAAGTCCCGGACCATGATAGGAAAGCAGGGTTCTCTGCGGTCACAGCTGGCGTCACAGTCGATGCCGTCGTTGTAGGACCTTATGCTGGGGGAGTGAGGTGTGAAGGTCAGGTCGTGGTCTGTCCACTGACCAAAGATGGTCACCAGGTGTGTGTACAGCCCGTCGTTCTCCACGTCCCTGTTGGCCGTCTTCAAGATGCGGTTAGACACCTCCCTCACCTGGACACACGGACAAGAACAACCCACTGGTCAGAGAGAACGCTTACATGTAGTCATTTAGTCAGACGTCATGTTGACACAGCCCGGGGTTTGAACCAGGTACCTTCTGATTACTAGACCTACACCCTAACCGACTGTGCCAATGTGACGTTGTGTCTTTGGGCAAGGCACTTCACCCTACTTGCTTCAGGGGGAATGTCCCTGTACTTGCTGTTAAGTCTCTCTGGATAAGAGGGTCTGACTAAATGTGACTACATGTAAAATGTAATGTAAATGCATTGGATTATATGTAGACATTGAGAACTTTTCCTCCAGTTGATGTGCAACAGAGGAAGAACGTTTGAATGCTGGGAGGAAGACAGGAAGTGATGTACCAGGGGGAGCAGGTTGTTGTTGACTGCCCTGTTAGCATCCCAGCCTTTGGGCAGGGAGACCCCATCCTGGTACTCTGCTGGTAACCAGAGGGTGAAGGGGATGTTGGCGGAGCCTTGCAGGGGGTCCTTCCTGGGGGGACAAGACAGGATCATGCATCATCCAACCTCACAGTCGTCTGCATGCTTGTACAATCATCCATTTAACCCATAAGTGTTAAACTCATGGGCCATCGAGGGCCAAGAGGGTGCAGGTTTTCATGTCAACCAAGACCTACACCAGCTGATTACACTAACAAGTTTCTCTACTTAGTGAAATAAGATGGAGTAGCGCTTTGTTTTGAAGTGAAAACCTGCACCCTCTTGGTCCTGGATGGCCCATGAGTTGATACCCCTAATTTAACTAACCCATCAAACTTCTTTGATCTTTTAACATATTTTGCACCCCCCAAAATGATGACATTCCATCAGGCTTCATCAGAATTGACTCGACTCTTTTCACTCCATGCAGACTTATGTTAGATGAATGAGACTCCTTAAGATGGGATTTGAACCTGTGATCCGCGGTGTGTCTGTGTGAGTGTGAGTGGGGGGGGGTTCAGCTGGTGAAGGGGTCTGGCTCACCGGTTGTTGCAGACACCAGTGAGGGGCCGAAACTGCTCCAGCCTGCTGATGATGGCACAGCTAGGGATCTGAGCTCTGGCTGAGCAGCCGGTCAGATCAGCGATGATCTTCAGATCGTTCGTGGAGATCAGAGCTGAGAGGCAAAGACACAACGGGTGTCAATGTTTGTGTACATAGTCTGTGTGTGTGTGTGTTTCAGTATGTGTGGGTGAACGTGTGTGTGAGTAGGAGAACGTTTGTGTGTCTTTCAGTGTGCGTGTGGGTGAACATGTTTGTGTGTGTGTTTCAGTATGTGGATGAACGTGTGTGTGTGAGAATGTGTGTGTGTTTCAATGTGTGTGTGAACGTGTGTTTCAGTGTATGTGTGTTTATGAACATGTGCGTGTGTGTGTGTGTGTGTGTGTGAGAAGGTGTGTGTGAGAAGGTGTGTGTGTGTGTGTGTGTGAGAAGGTGTGTGTGTGTGTTTCAGTGTATGTGTGTGTATGAACATGTGTGTGTGAGAGAGAGGGGACTGACTGGTGGCGTTGAGGGATCTCTTTTGGGGGCTGTGGTTGTTGAGGGATCTCTGCTGGATCAGGGCGATGGCTTGTTCCATGTAGTCTGCTGAGCGCACAGCCATGCGTGTTCGTCCATTAGGCTGCTTCATGAGACGCAGGATGTCTGAAGGAGTGAGGGAGTTCCTCCTTACCCTGGCTAAGCTCCTGAGAGGGAGGGAGGGAGGGAGGGAGGGTAAGAGAGAGAGCGAGAGAGAGAGAGGGAGGGTGGGTGAGAGAGAGAGGGGGAGAGAGGGGAGAGAGAAAGAGAGAGAGTGGGAGGGAGACAGAGGTAGAGAGAAAGAGACATAAAGAGAGAGAGAGAGAGAGAGAGAGAGAGAGATGAGAGAGGAGAGAGAGAGAGAGAGAGAGAGAGAGAGAGAGAGAGATGAGAGAGGAGAGAGAGAGAGAGAGAGAGAGAGAGAGAGAGAGAGGGTCGTTTTAGTTTCTGAATCAAAACCAGTTTTCTGGAAACCAGGTAAGTCTGCTGGTGTCTGAGCAGGGGAATTATTGAACATAGAAATGTATCTTTGCTGTTTCAGTGAAATGTAAACATATTTGTTTATGAATAGTATAAAACTAGTAATAATGTACGCAGTTAAATACAAAAAAAATCTATTAACGGTAATTATTATCTGTGATTAACAGATTTGGATTTATTCCCTGTAAATCACAATTTTGATTGTTGACTTACTCCTTTCTGGAATAGGCGTAAGCTTCATCAACTCTTTGTTTTGCATCAATCACAGCACTTTCGATGAAATCTCTGCTCAAATAAGCTTCTGAGAATCAAATATTAAAAATTATAACTTAAAAAAAAACAGGCTTTCTGTTTCATATTACTGAGTAAGAAGATAAGACAGAAAAAAACATTGAACTTAAAACCACATGAATTAAATTAGTAAAGGAAAAAAACTGTTACTTAACAATAAATGCAGACTTAGATGAATCTTTTTTTCCTCCACCCAGAGGAAAGGAACACTCACCAGCTCCTTGTCCACACATGGAGAGGCACAGGCCAGCAGCCAACAGACACACAACCCCCTTCATCTCTGGAGGACAAAGAAGGAACCAGGTTCATTTAAGAACCTTAAATGCTACAACAACTTGGTATGTTTGGAAAACCGGTTAAAAAATGTATATAAAAATAAATGTTGTAATGAATTGTAAAAGAGTTACAAATTAAAAGTTTTAAATAAATAAATTACATGACGTAATAATTAAATATACAAAGCAGGTACTGGATTTAAATTATTTGAATTATGACACAATGACACCTAGTTCAAAAAAAGGGCTCATCTGAAGCCAAGACAAGAGAATAAAATAAAGGTTCCAATCTGACAAAATAAAATAAGAAAAGTGGGGAATTTGCCAATTAAAGGTTAAAATAAGTGATAAAGGTTAACATACCTGTAACCTTGATGTAGGTTCCTCCAGAAGGGGCCAGTTAGTGAGATGTACAGGGAGGTGTTGGTATATATAGAGTCCATCCCTGTATCTGTCTCTCCCCTCCTCCTTCTAAACCCAAAACAATGTAGGCAAACAAGAATTTCTTCAGAAGTGAAATGGAAAGAGGAAAAAAATGTTTTCCTGTTGATTTATGTCAACGCAAATTGATTTCCAGAAACACAAATGTTTTTATTTTCTTTCTAGTAATCAAATATAAATATAATTGTGTGTATATATATATTTTTTTATTTACAAGCGATATCATAGAAGGCTTCACATTCGACCACAGAACTGCCCCTCAACCAACCTCAAAGTTTGTGTTTGTTATTTGACTTGTTGATCAATTGAAAATTCTCTGATCATGATTAGATTCTGTGTTTGATTCAGTTCATTATACCCCAGTGACCCTGAACATCATACAAAACTCAACAACGTTAAGGACACATGGATACCCCCCCACCCCACCCCACCCCCGCACCCCCCCACCCCCACCACCCAAAAGACAGTCAAGAACGTTCTTTATTTTTTTTGATGGTCTTTTGTCTCGTTCAGACAAAAGCACAATGGTGTATTGCAACAACAAAACTTTTGTCTCGTTCAGACAAAAGCACAATGGTGTATTGCAACAACAAAACCCACAAACCATTGAATGATGTTGACATATTATTTTAACAACTTCCTTGTCACTTGAAAACCAAATAAATGTGTGTGTGTGTGTGTGTGTGTGTGTGTGTGTGTGTGTGTGTGTGTGTGTGTGTGTGTGTGTGTGTGTGTGTGTGTGTGTGTGTCAAGACAGCGTCTCCAGTCTTGTCTGGCATGAATTAAGGGCAAAACAAGAATTCAGAGTTACTTCGACACGTGTTGTTGAACACAGGTTTCGTAACACTAGTTTAATATTGTGTTCATCACAATTAATGTTTAAATTCATCCGTTCATTGAACCTGTTCCTGTCCTTGATGTGCGGATATATCCGTCTTGGATATATATATATAAATAAAAAAGTATTGTACAGCTTTCATCCCTAAGATGATTACATCTTTCAAAAGGTTCACCTACAGTGGACATTTTTATTATTTGGCACCTTGTAAACGTTTTTTAAATGTCAGTAAACCAGTTTTTTCTGTTTTTCATTTTCATCCAATACTGTATGTGATTCCTCACCTCTTATTTCGACATTGATGTTCAACAACAGCACATGACTTGTGTCCGTGATGTTGGCGTGTCACCTCAGGAGGCTGCGGATCATCCAAAAGACACCTGTCACACAAGGAAGATTTCAGATC
Organism: Neosalanx taihuensis; assembly: GCA_030340665.1. Classification (NCBI taxonomy): domain Eukaryota; kingdom Metazoa; phylum Chordata; class Actinopteri; order Osmeriformes; family Salangidae; genus Neosalanx; species Neosalanx taihuensis. The sequence continues at coordinate 8,005,667 of CM059309.1, read as the reverse complement.
AGCCTCAAAGGGCACAGACAAGATAGGCACGAGGAAGTAAAGGACCAATAAATTCTAGTCTTCCTATTGTGTAGATGGAGATGGGGGGTAGAGAGAGAGAAAGATTGTTTTGACAAAGAGAGGAATGTTTTGTAGGATCTTCATACGTCAAATTAGAAAAGAATAACATTTCTGATGTTTCCAGCGGAACATCATCTTGGCGTCTTGTTTGACGCAGCTCACTGCCAAACAAACGCGTTTTCCAATCATTGGTTTTTCCATTTCTCAAAGCCAGCGCATATTTCGTTTACCTCCCAAAACGATTCTCCTTTAAAATGTTCGACATAATCCGCCACCAAAATGAAAAATAAACATGATTCCAGAGTAAAAACAGCGTCCTTACTTTTAATTATCACGCTCTCCATTCTGATTGGTCATTATTTCATCAGCGCTTCCGGCCGCACTGACCAATGAGAGAGAGGCAGACCGAGACCAAGGACAGACACTGCGCTGATTAAATCATGGCAGGGTTCACGTTTATCCTGCTTATATTTATTACGTTTTGCCATGGTAAGTTTATATATAAGATAAAAGCAAGGCCATTGTAATATTGACAGCGTAATATTCGCAATGGTTGTTTTGTTTTGTGGTTAAGGTGAAACTCACGTAGGATCTGCTGCTGGAACGGGCGTCATTACACTGGAGTCTATGGTGAGTTTGACGTTTAGTTTCATCTAGCCTAACTGTATATACCAAGAAATAACATATCTTTCATCTTTTCTAAAAATAGCACTTAAGTCGTTTCACTTCTGCTTTTGAATGTGTCTCTAATATTAGATTAGATTCAACTTTATTGTCATTACACAGGTACAAGTGTAATGTGTAATATCACTGGTTATGTACTGGTGTATCAAAAGTGTAAATGAAAAATAAATAAAAGGATTCTGAACTTTATTTTCTAGTACCGACTGCATCAAGCTGTAAAAAAAAAAAATCAAAAGAACGTTTTGCTAATAAAGTTTAGTTTTGTGCCCAGGAGGTGCAGATCGGCCCCCAGTGCTCCTTCTGTCAGATGCTCATGAAGAAGCTGGAGAGCATGTTACCAAAGAAGAAGACTGAGGTGACGCCATCCCACAGACATCTACTGAACACTGAGCTGGTCTCTACTTACACCTGCCTCCCCCACCTCCCCTCTCCCCTCCTCCCTCCCCCTTTCCTTGTCCTGCTCTCTTGAGTGTTTTGACCCCCACAGGAAGCCGTAGCCCACCTGATGGGGGAGGTGTGTCATCTTCTACCCTCCCACTTCAAATCCAAGTGTGACAGCTTCGTGGACAAGTATGGCGAGCAGCTGATAGACTTCCTGTTGTCGTCCGCTGCCCCCCACACCATCTGCGTCCTGCTTCACCAGTGCCTGATCGAGGAGGCCCCCGCCCCAGGTGAGCGCAGGGGGGAGGTGTGTGTGTGTGTGTGTGTGGGGGGGGGGGATGTAAATTTCCGTGACGGCCGATGCAAGCTTCACTTCCTGGTTCCAGAGATGCCCCTCCCCTCTGACTGTGAGTCCTGCCGTACTCTGGCTGCTCTGGGACGACTGCATCTGGGCGTCAACACCTCAGCAAGCCACGCCTCCTCCTTCCTGCAATTGGTCTGTCTGCAGCACCCTGGAGCCATCCCCAAGGTCCGCCCCCCTTCAGCAGACACAGATAGACACACAGACACACAGACACACAGACTCACACACACACCCTCCCTCCTTCCTCATTCTTGGTGCCTGGTCCACTTGGTTTCACAATTCTTGATGAAGACTGATGGGTGTTTGTTTGCTGATTGATGACGATCCATTGTTCTTCCACAGTGTGAGGTGTTCACCACACTGTACCGCCCCACACTGCTAAGTGTGCTAAACCAGAAGGATGAGTGTCAGGTCTGTCCACTGAACACCCACCACCCCCGCCACCATAATCTGACTGTTTCGGAGGGAAAAATACTAGAACAGCTTTTTTATCTGGCATGCCTTCTGGGCTTGTGCCAACATGACGTTGGTGTCCTTGCGCAAGGCACTTCACCCTACTTGCCTCAGGGGAGGAATGTCCCTGTACGCTCTGGATAAGAGCGTCTGATAAATGACATAATGTAGATGTTCCTGTGTTGTAGAGGACAGATCTGTGTGAGTCTGTGGGGCCCCAGAGGCCCTTGGGAGAGGATGTGTGTACCTGGGGGCCCGAGTATCGCTGCAGAGACAGGAAGACTGCTGAGCAGTGTGGAGTGAGTACACCTCCAGAAGAAGAAGCAGCATCTTCATCCAAAAAAAAAGCTTTTTGGCGTCGTTAATTTGATGTTTTCTTCTCTTATCCAACCCAGAGTGTAGCGTTCTGCCAAACTTTCTTCTGGAAGTGAGCGGACGACCAAACTACAACAAGTCGACAAACAAGTTTGAGGAGATTCTAACTGCAAGCAAGTGTTGCTGATTAAAATATATATATATATATGTGCAGTTGACTTTTTAATGCAATTAAATTGCCTTGTCTTACGCTCTTCCTTTTACAAAAGAAAACCGTAATCGATATTGCACTGATTTTCACATGATGCCTTTTATTTTCAGTGTGTTTGATGTATTTTAACCGTTATTTTTTTTCTAAAGCACATGCAATCAACATTAACCTGTATAATATGTCCTTGCTTCTTTAATGCTGTTCTCTTGAAATAATAAAGGGTTTTTAAAGAGTAAATAAAGAGTTGAAACTCTCCACGGTCCATGAGTCATTTAGACCAGATCAATGCTTGATTCACCAGTGAAAATCAGTATTTTCAACAGTCAAGGCTCATCAAGCAGTTACACATGAATATACTTTTAAAGCAGGTTTATTGGACTATTTCAATGTACGTAAAAAACAAAAAACAAGTAGAGTGACAATCAAAGAAAAGCATCATGTTTACCTGCATCTTGGCATCACAATTAAAATATTGTGGTTGTCTTGGGCCAGTCTTGTGTGTTCATCTACAGCATCTCTCTCTCTCTCTCTCTCTCTCTCTCTCTCTCTCTCTCTCTCTCTCTCTCTCTCTCTCTCTCTCTCTCTCTCTCCCTCCCTCCCTCCCTCCCTCCCTCCCTCCCTCCCTCCCTCCCTCCCTCCCTCTCCCTCTCCCTCTCCCTCTCCCTCTCCCTCTCCCTCTCCCTCCCTCCCTCCCTCCCTCCCTCCCTCCCTCCCCTCCCCTCACGCCCCTGTGTGGTTATCTGTCTCATCTTCACTCTCTCTTCGCTTCCAGATCTAAAGAACAGAAACAAAACACGATGCAAAGTCAGGGTCAATCATTCAATAAAATCACCTGTAACTCGTAACACTCTGGGAAACCTCTTTAATTGAGCTCTTCTCTTGGAAGTCGCTTTAGATTCAAAGTAATCTGCCTAACGAGCTCCTCACCTGGATGTAGGCCTCTGACAAGGTGATCATCTGAGGCAGGATGTCCGTTACCTGCAGGTCCTGCATCTCATACCACTTCCCTGTCCCCTGCACAGGAAACGCACAGCGTCACAAAACAGCATCAGAAATAGAAGACTGACACAAATCAATTAAAAAATGCAATAGAATACGATAGAAACAGGTCGCAGTCGCAAGACGCTTACGTGATGCAGGACATGTATTCTGTAAGCTCCCTCGGTCGGTTTCCCATCATGCACCACGTTGGCCACCAGGTCGTAGGTCGTGTTCTTCTCCGTCACCTGGGCCTCCTCCGTCAGGTACTCTCGTAGATCCACGTTGCTACGGAGACGGCGGGGAGAGAAGAGGCGATCAGACCGAATGGAAGGCTGGTGCGTTCTGAAGGAGGGGAGCGGACAGGGGAACCACTCACGTGATGGGGAAGTTCACGATGGTGGGGTTCTTCTCCACGAAGAAGTTGTTCTTGGTGAATCTCTTGATGCAGAAGATGAGGTAGGGAGGCAGTTTGGTCAGCTGGAACTTCTTGAGGAAGTTCTCCTTGTAGGTTTTATACTCCTGCAAGCAGAGGGGGAGGGGAGGAGGGGGAATCAGAATGGGGTTTATTCGCTATGCAAGATTAACAAAGAATTCACTGTGGCAGAAATGAGCAAACACAGAACATATATGTGGCATACTAATAAAAAATCATGTCACAAGGTGGGTCAACTCTTCCCTCCGGTGCTTTGCACTGTGAAGGGGCCTGTTCTTCAACTACCCTGCGTGTGTGTGTGGTATGTGTGGTACGTATGGCGTGTGTGTGCGGTATGTGTGTGTGTGTGTGTGTGTGTGTGTGTGTGTGTGTGTGTGTGGTACGTATGGTGTGTGTGTGCGGTATATGTGTGGTGTGTGTTATGTGTTCTTCTGGTACCTTCTCTGTGTTTCCGTTGAACTTCCCCAGGATGTTGAAGAGGGGGACCTGAGGGATGATCAGCTGCTCCTTCTCATCCTTATAGAGGGGAGCAGTGGGGAGGTCAAGGGTCAGGTACAGGAAGGTAGACTCCGACATCTCCTCCTGGTACTCCTCCTTCAGCAGGAGGGCTTCCTTCTCCTCGGGCGGCTGGATGGAAGACGGGAAGTCAGGTGGCTCAGCGGTTAGGAAATCGGGCTGGTAATTGTAATGTTGCCGGTTCGATTCCCAGCCGTGCCGGATGACATTGTGTCCTTGGGCAAGGCACTTCACCCTACTAATGTCCCTGTACTTTCTGTGACTCGTCTGCTAAATGACTATCTGAACAGCTGTGCTCTGATCAGTGAGAGACAGATTAGCAGGTTACTGACCAGGTCAGGGTGGGGAAGCTTCTTGGAGAAGATTCTCATGGAGCCTTGGAACACTTTGGTAATGCTCGCTTCAAAGACAGATGGAGGGAAAGAAAGGGGATGGGGGGGAAAGGATGGTTGTTAGTTCCAAACAGGTGCCATTGTCAGGGGGCTAACAAGTGAGTCCACCTGCCAGAGAGACTCACAGGGCTTCTTCTTGGTTCCTCCCAGAGCTCCGTGGAGAGCGTTCAGGAACCAGGACAGGAAGTCCACCGAATCTCCTGCAGGAGACAGAGAAGTATAGGGAACATTTAGGGACAGGGGCATTCCGGAACAAAGGCACATCCACGAACATTCCGGAACAGTTTGAATTCCGTCCCAGGATGAATTCCGGAATGTTCGACATGACAGCATGTGATGTGTCAGGTGACAGAGCTGCTGTTCTCACCTTGCTTGGTGATCTGGAAGTTCTTCTTGCTGCAGAGTACCACAGCCTGCAGCATCTCGTGAGGCGACACGTGGGCCTTGAAGTTCCGCGGGTTCCACAACTTGCGCATCAACTCCCCGAAGCGCTGTACCAGCAGGAACATGATGTCACCGGGGGGGCGGCGGATGTCGCGGTAGTTTTCCTCTTCCAGGAAGTAGTTACGAAGAGGCGGGACGTTGGACAGGGCCTGGTGCGTTCAAGAGAACAAGTGTTTAACAGCAGTTTGATTCATGAGCCTGAGGGTCTGAACATGCATCACACAAATGATGTTTCCAGTTATTTCCAAAGAATTTAAGACAGAAATTATCCCATCTAGTCCCCTAATGGGGAAATTTCAGAGGTGCACACATTTATTCAATGCACTGGCCGGGATTCGAACCCCCACCGGGATTGAAAGCCAGGCTTTCTGCACATGGTAGGCAAGAATCCTACCACTGAACCACCGGTGCAGCCTAAACCTCCTCCCAACTGCATTCCAGACATTCCACCATACTTCAGTCCTTTAAGGGCATCATGGTGTTACGTCAGACGAACCTGCAGTACCACGTTGGCATAGTCATTGGCTTTGATGTTGTTGAGCCCTACGATGCCGGGCAGGTAGGTGGTGCCATCATACGCTCTGTACAGCTTTCCCTGCTTGTCCAGTCCAGAGATGTGTTGCTTGGTGAAAGTGGGCTTCAGCACATACTGAAAACACGAGACAAACCTCATCAGATCAGAGGCGCAGTCCAAGTAACACCAACATCTCTCAAATGATCCGTATTAATCTCCTTACTAATGCAACTGTTGCTCCCTGATAAAAACACCAATAAGCTAATGACCGATGCTCTTTGTAAAAGCTCTCTCTTGTAAGTCACTTTGGATAAAAGCGTCTGCTAAATGAATAAATGTAAATGTAATAAACTTGCATTGAAATCTAGCTGAATGCTCCTGTACACACAACAAGAGGAAGGGGGTCATGGCTCAGCGGTTAAGGCGTTGGGCTCATGATTGTAAGGTTGTGAGTTCGATTCCCAGCTATGACTATGTGACGTTGTGTCCTTGGGCAAGGCACTTCACCCTACTTGTCTCAGGGGGGAATAGCCCTGTACTTACTGTAAGTCTCTCTGGATAAGAGCGTTTGCTAAATGACTAAATGTGAATGTAGGAAACAACAAGGTAAGTAGACCAGAAGCCTCACCGTAATGTCTTCCAGCGATGAGTCGATGATCTCGTAGTTGTCTGGCAGGCAGTAGAACTTCAGTGTGTGCAGGTTGAGGAACACGTGGTGAGTGAACTGCACACTGTGTGTGTAGGCGTGAGACTTCAGTCCTCTGCCTGAGACACACCAACAAGGGATGAGGAGGGATGAGGAGGGATGAGGACACACTTCTTTTTAATGTGTGTTGATCGTACCTGCCTAACTTTTTATGTTTAAGTTCTGTATATGTGTATTGTTTGCACCATCCTGTCCTGCCACACTATATTTCAATGTTTGTGCAACTTACATGGCGCATAAAAACACAATTATGATCCTAATGAGTCTTAACAAGTCATGAATGTGGTTCCTATTCTCTGGATTATCTCAAAAGCTTCCTCCGGTGCATTCAAAACAAGCTAACTCACCTTGGAAGTATTTGCCACAGATCAGGCAAGCATACACGTTGATGTGGGACAGAGAGATGGAGCACAACTTTTCAAAGTCGAAGTCCAACACACTCCTGGAGAGAGAGAGAAGTTTTGGATGGGATGGATAAGTTAGAGAAACAAAACATGTCCTCCCATGATCATCAACACCAGAGTGCACAGAAGTAGCAAGTTATTATCATGGTGAGATGGAAGCTGACTTGATCTACCTGTTGATGGTATCCAGGTAGGGACAGTGGCGGCTTCTGCGATCTTCAGAATCATGAGATCTGCCGAGCTTTGCTGGAACTGGAAAACAAATGACCAGTTTGCACAACACACGTGTAACCTAACACACATGTAAACTAACACACATGTAACCTAACACACATGTAAACTAACACACACATGAACTTGAGGGTTTAGGTTGGTTGAGGAGCAGTTCTATGGCCATATATGAAGCCCTGTGACATAGTTTATAAGTACATTTTGATTTGATTAACCTCTAGTTAGCTTCCTGCACATGCCATGTGAGTTTTAAAGCTTAAATTAACTACGAAAGGATCACCAATGTACGCATTTGCAATGACTAATTCCAATTAAGTCCTGGTAACTTTAATCCTTACTGGTGCAAGTTAAAACAAAACAAACGTTACTTATAAAGTGTTCAATTAGATTAGCAGCTCCATGGTTACCATAGCTAATGTGTATTAGCCTAGCTAGCTTGGGAAGCTACGTATCATTAACAAAAGTGTTAATATCTAGTTAATTACCTTCATCGTCATCGTCGTCTTCAAAGTCAGTTTCTCTTTCTCTCTTTATAGAAACCATGATGTTAATATGAATAAAGATTTTTAAACAGTTGAGTTCAGCTAACAGGTTAGCTAGCTAGCTGGTTCACGAGCGTATAACAGATTCCGGTCAGATCTGGGCCAACCAAACACAATCCCAACGTTTACTAGTGGCTACTGCGTAAAGTTCTATCTGGCCGTCTTCATAATCATAATAATCATAATTTATTTCTAATTTACGTCTGATAACTTGTACTTATATTATATATCCAAAACACATTGATTAAATTAGTATGACTGTTAGCGGAACTACCAGATGTTCAACTCTGGGTTAATTTATGTCTGGACAGAAAAACCCCTTTTCACAGCTTGATTGATGCAGTTTGCTGGGTAACAGAAACAGCTTACAAGAGGGAAAAAGCCCATTAATTCACGTTTAAAATACCTAAATATTTAAAGTTATATGGTTTAAAGATGGATATTATAGGGGATGACGATACACAGGATATGAAATTTAAACCTGGGGGTCGTTTGGACATGAGCCATGGTTTCTTACACCATATCCGAAGGAACCAGATTGCCAGGTGATCATGTGTGTTATTAGTATGATGATAGGAAACATTGATGACTTATTAATTAACATACGTTATGGATAATCCTAGTTAAGTCTTTGATAAGTCTTGTCTTTTCTACAATGATCGATAATTTCCCCCACTGCTGGCACCCCGGACATGCGCAGAACGGTCACAAAGGGGGACCCCCCCCCCCCACCCATCTCAATTTCTGTTCTCGAAATAGGTTTCCCCCCCAAAACTTGTCGTTTTTATAAAAAAAAATAACGTTATTAATATGTGATTTTAAAAGTCTCCTAAGGTTTGATAATAACCCAGTGTTGTCTTGTTGGTTAGAGATGATTATGACAAGGCGGTAAAGCAGGCTAAAGAGAGGCAGAACCGCAGAAACACAGGAACTCCAAGAAGACCAAGACGACCTGACATTCAAGTTTACCATCCTAGAAGAAGCAGTAAGATTACTTTCACTGTTTTAATTCATGTTAAACTTGTCCTGTTATTATTTTTTGGATGTAGGACTTGATCAGTTTGTGTGCTTTCAGACGGGTCTGAGTCTGGTGTGGGAGGAGCCGATGACTGGAATGAAAGTGGGTCGAGTTCAGAGCCAGAGATGATCAGAACTGAACTGTTCTGGCTCGATTATCAGGCTGACTCTGGAAACATCACTTCCTTCATTGTACACAAGGTCTGCATCTTACTAACTGTAACCAGCACACTATTATCATGTTTTCATACTCAAGTATTGCATGAAAACAATGTTAGATTTACGTGTAATCATTTAGCAGACGCTGTAACCTTATCTAACACCACCATTACATGTAATGTTGTTTTTTCTTCAACCACATCCAAAGTCGTACAAATCAGTGTCTCCTCTCGTCCCATGCTGTCCCACCTCAGGGAGACGAGCCGGAGAACGTTGTGGAACGTGTCGCCGAGCGGAACGACCTGGACCGAGCCATGAGAGCGGCGCTGCGGGCTCGAGTCCGACAGGAAATGGACAAACGACGGGACAAGCGCTGAGCAACGCAACGGGAAAAAAAAGAAGGGGATTCCGCGTTGTTGTCACGGAGACGGGAGTGATAGTGTTAAAAGAAGCCAGGGTGTTCTCAGTGTCCCTGTAGGAGTCCTATAAATACACATGACGATGACAGCTGTATAACTCTGTGCAATGCCAAGAGGAAATACTCGAACCTTAAGCACAGAGGATGTGGACCAGGAAGTTGGCTGGTGTCGTCCAGGAAGTTGGGTGGGTGTCGAACAGGAAGTTGGGCGGTGTTAATCAGCAAAGCTGAGCCCTGTGTGCCATCTGCATCCCAGGAAGTAGATTACATTTACATTTATTAATTCATCAGACGCTTTTATCCAAAGCGACTTACAAGAGAGAGCTTCTACAAAGAGCATCAGTCATTGAGCATAGCAACGTGATAGACCCCCGAACACAGTGGGTTTTTTAGATCGTGAATCATACATCATGAGAACCAATAAGTGCCAAGGGAAGAACTATAAATGCATAACACAACGATTGTGAACATAAAGCAAGAGATAGAACAAACAACATTTAAACGATGTACATCACAAAAACAACAACTGTCCGCTGGTAAACTGAACCAGATCAATGCAAACTGAACTGATATTTCTCATCTTGCATCTAAAAATAAGTAGCAAATAATATGATGGGAAGGGGGGGGGGGACTTTTAAAAGGGAAAAGAAAACCACAAGTTTACGTTAAGTCATCTTCAGTAGAAGAAGAATGAGACATGGTTTTGGAGGTGAGGGGTCTCGACCATGTGACCAGATCATGTGACTAAAGGTGACCATCAGCTGACCTGTGACCTCGTGGGAGTGTCGGACCATGTTGTCTTCCTGCTCTGGAACGCAAACAAAGACAGCTCAGTCAACCCAGGAGAGTCTATTTCTGTTCAGACACTGGTGTCAAACCATGCACTCTCAAGGGGGTGCAGGTTTTCACATCACACCAAGTCCTACTCAAACAACCAACTTGTATCTTGTTAGTGAAATCAGCTGGTGTGCTGTGATTGGTTGATGTTAAAACATGCACCCTCTTGGCAAACAGGAGTTTGACGCCAATGCTGTACAGTATTCTAGTGTTCCTATATATCCTGTATCATAGACAGTGCTCTGTTTCTGTATAAAAACCTACTCTTCGTTTGGTTGTGTGTGTGTGTGTGTGTGTGAGTAGGATGTTATTGAATTTATTTACATTTGTTTTCAATTTGTTGTTTGTGGTTACATGTGTTTGATTTGACTTAAGAGTCAAAGTCTTGTGACTTTACTTCACTCCGTCCTCCATAACTTATTATAGATTGGCCTTTTTTTTTAGAGAGACTTATTTTTGATACTTTTATTTTTCTGTAAAGTTATGTTTATGGTGTCTGCGTTACAAATAATAAAGGCATTCATTATGAAAAGGGGACAAAATGAGAAGTTGCCTGAATTCAAACCGACGGACTATAATATTCTCATTGAGCCTGAGATTCTCACCATTGTCTTCTGAATATATAATATTTGTAGAGAGAAAGAAATTGACGTTTTTTCTCTTCAGAGCCTCATGAGGATAATAAGACTGCAATAGTATTGTTCTACACTAGAGGGCAGCACACTCATTGTCAGTTTCCTGTATTGAGGGTTGTAGTTTCGTTTGGACACATGATATTTTAATTACAGATGATATTTCTTTCCCACGAGTACAGTTCCAACATTGCCTTGTGGGAAGGGTATCAAAAACAACACACTCAAAAGTTATTAATATATAAATGTATAGAGAGGGGAATTAGGTCACGTGGAAACACAATATGAATATTCTGAACCTAGAGATTCATTCATGGTATTCAGTAATTAAGACGTGTCAGCTTCAGGGTGTTGAGACACACGCTTGACCTCGGGTCTGTACTATGATCAAGATTTAATGTTAACCAGGTAACTTCAGGTTTAACCCAGAGGATTCTGTATCGGATTTAACCTGAACCTGGTTAACGCCAAATCTTGATTTGTAGTAAAGGCCCCAAGCCCTTACCTGTACACACTGTACTCTTGATGCTATTGGTGGGATGGGAACGCCTCCCCATGTCTGGTCCACACCTTCCATCATGTGACTGCAGTTATGAAACATCTTTATGAGAAAAATGTTACAGTTACACCCTGTTTTGCACCAGCCTCTTTTACAACACAAGTCACATATATAATTGCACGATTGCAAAACGAAACCTAACCTGGGGTTGGTTTTATATTTTTCCTCGAACATCATTTTATGAAGTTATAGCTAGTGCACTTTTGGTTTGATTAGCTGAATCGTTATTAGGCCTCAAATAGTAAAGTTACATTACATTTTACATTACATGTATTCATTTAGCAGACGCTTTTATCCAAAGCGACTTACAAGAGAGAGTTTTACAACAAGAGATATTTACAGCTTTGAAGTTAACTTTGAAGTTGAATTTCAAACCAGATGCCTGTACTGCAAACTACGAACACCAGCTGCTGTTTTCAAAATCCAGTCAAAACTGGCCAACTATTTAACCACGAGCCTCACGTTAAGAGATCTAACAATAAGACATGAATGATCAAGAACGACAAGATTGGCTATCTAATGCAACTTGTAGACAACACGGGGAGTATTCCTGCATGTTTGCTGTTGTTGTTGTTGTTGTTGTTGTTTTGTGTGTTACTACTCACAGCTCTGCAGAGGGGACATGTTGCTGCTCTCCATGAAAATACAAAAAAACTGAATTTAAACGTGGCACTTTATCTGCGTCAACGCTCCAGCGCGGATTCCAGGGTGTGACGTTTCAAAAACCCCACTAGTGACGTCATTAAGGCCCGTCTAAAGGCTTTGATCATCTCCTGTCTGTATTGATGTGCGCACGTGTCCCTCTCATCTCTATCCACGCTCCCCCTCGCGAGGATAGCGCGAGATTCAAGGCTGTGTCCCTTTTCCTATCAGTGTGAGAGCGGGGGTGATATGTGGCCATGTGTTGTCTAAACACACACACACACCTCGCACCATAGACTGAACACCAGGTGTGTGTGATGACTAACCCTCTTTTGCTTGGCACAAAGTAAAAATGTTACGTTGACCAAATGTTAATAATATGTGTAACACTTCACTTTGTCTAATTGTGCGTGTCCTCAATTCTACACTGAAGAAGAAAAAAAACAATCCTTTAAGACGGTATATAGACCTGACCAAAACTTAATCAGCTTGCTCGTGACATTAGTGAAATTACACACCGGCAGTTCGTGTGAAAGTCATCCGTCTAAGAGGAGCATACAGTCCGGACACAGTGCACACCCCCTGTGCACACCCACAGTGCACACCCCCTGTGCGGTATGTGGGAGATATTATTAGCGGCTGACCGACGTGGTCCAGAGCTAGCAGCTGCAGGCTCGTGCCGAACACCGTTCAGCAGTCTGCAAAAAGCAGCTTCTCACGGCTATGAATGACTGAATGGTAGCTATTAGGATGTAGCTCATGAATTGTCCACAGTATTTGATTTAGTGACCTTAGTTATCGTTTATATAGTAATGCAATATGTTGATGTTGAGTATGTGGGAGGAACGAGGCCGCCGGGGACAATATAATAATAAACCATATTAAAGCTTATAAAGATAAACTTCCGCTTCCCAACGCTTTATTTACTTGATCGATCTTAACTGACATTGGGAGTGTTACTTCATATCTGCTTGAACAAGATCCTTGAAACCAAGGAGCCTCAATGAACTTGTCTAAAAACAGGCCTGGGGGCCTAAATGTCCTAAATGTCAACTGAAAATGTGGAAAGAAGAGGTTGTGTTCTAGGAGCTGAGCAGCTGTGCTCCTTCTGCAGACAAGCAGGTCACATGGCCTTCAGCGAGTGGACTTCCAGAAATGTGCGAGGTTGGCGTATGGCATTTGTCATCGATCGGACTAACATCGTCCCCTTGGACTAAAAAATGTGTTCCCCGTTCTGCCCTTGTGCACGGGATCCACCGGACCAAGTTAGCCCCGAGGGAACCCGGGTCAGCGGGAATCAGGTGTCTCCTCTCAGTATGTATGCCCCCAAAGTCTACAGCAAAGACCGAGGCAGCGTTTAAGAGGCTCCGTCGAAGGTCAGAGGTCACAGTGCAGATATGAACCTAATACTGCTCTGCCAGCCACAACCCTGGACTCACAGTCCAAACACCACCCAGTCCTTAAAAGTGTTGATTATACTCACCAAATCTAATGATCCACCCAATTGTGGAAAAGATTAACTAAACAGGTACCATTGAAACACCATCACAAACGTCTGGTTTGTTCAACAGAGTATAAGATTAACAGCAAATACAATGCAATTATAACAAGCTTAACAGTCTGTACACCATGCAGTCAAGTCTATAAAACTGTGTCAGCAATAAACAATACCTGATTGTTTCCGTACTAAGAATAAAGCTAGTTTTACAATCAAAGCAAACATGGACTAAATCTTTTAACTAAATCTTCTTAATATCAAGAACAAGGCCAACTGTAAACTATGGTTTGTGCAGACGCAAGATAAGTGACGTCTCTACCCAATTAAACAGAGAGGATTCAGCTTAGAAGATTACTAATATAACTGTTTAGATTTGGAGTAAACCCGGTTTACTGACGGATCAGACGCATTAAAAAAAACTCTGGATGAATCAGAATGTGAATCTATCGATATATACACAAGTCTTGAATTAAAAAGTATTGGGGAGTGCAGAGGTAAAACCGGTTTACATTACACAACGACTGTGTTAAGGCCCTAGTTTGTACAGCCTTGTCAATGCCCAATTTATAATCTCACAAGATGAGTCACGGGGTCTGTTCCTGTATAAAGTCAGTACTGTATTTCTCAACATACGATAGAAAGCAGATTGAATAGTGTCACATTCCTGAACAAGTTCATACTTGCCTGAGTGGCGCTTGCGAAAGTCTGAATGGAGGGTTTTTATGGCATAACATCTGGTTAACCACAAAGTAACTGAATTAGTTTTAAATTAGTTAATTTTTCAAAAGCTTATCAACTAGCCCAACTCACTAACCACTCAGCCACCTAAATCCCTACTCTTGGACAAACACTAGTTGTTTTTTTAACCATTTGTTAACAGGACAAATACCTGTTAAATAAGGTTCTGTAAAGGATTTGACTGAGTACTGGTTCAACATTGTACTCAGCTTACAAGGCACTTGGATACAAACACAAAAAAACACAGGCTACATGTTTTATGATGGAAAGATGCCTTTTATTTCAGGTAATTGACAGAAGGAATAAATATCAAAACCTTTTTGAAGACAAAGCATTTTACAGTACAAGCTACCTGTTCCTCAAGATGTTGGACACATGTAGACAGAGCAGGAGAGGTTTGTGGGGGAGGGAAGAGAGAGGAGAGGGGGGGGGGGGGAGTAGAGGAAATAGAAAAGGCACTCCTACACTCACTGTAGCCCTGCCAGCTGACCTCAGTGGTAAAAACAAAAATGCGAGGGGGGTGGGGGAGGGTACCTAAAACCCAAAACACAGGAAGAAGGTAGCATGTAAACATGTCTGGTTTCTCTGTACAACACCAGACAAACTGCCACCCTCCCCTAGCGCTTAGGGACACTGATGAGGATTAGGACCAGAGGCTGTGAACTACATTACCCATGATGCAGCGAGGCACTCCAAAGCTTTTCTGTAGGACACTTTGGAACCACGACACACTGAGGGGGGAAGGGAAGGTCATTTTGTTTCCGATACCCCCCAAAAAAGCAAAGATTTTCAGAAACTAAAGCCTTTTCCCGTTTCCTGTTGAAAGCTGCCTTCTGATTCGCTCAGCTTCAGTCCCCAACGCCGAGTTTCAGAACAAAATAAATAATGATCCGCGTCAAGTTGTGCACTTTTCTTTTTAAGAGCTCATCGTGGTGACAGAGTCGTCCTCAGGAGATGGAGACTGGTCAGGTTTCTCTGTAGCCACACCTGCCGTCAACACCTCACCTGAGGAACTCAAACACGTTTTACAAAATGTAAAAAAATAGACAGAAAGCCAAAGCTACCTCAGAAAGGAGTTTTGCCTCTTTTTAAATAGAAATTTCAAGGTTAATAACAGACAATCCAATCGATACCCATTGTTCAAACTTGTCAAGTATAACCCCAGATGCCCTGTAGACCTTAGCAGTGACATAGCAGCATCTGACTTTTCTGTAGTACGCCAGAAAACTGCAAAGGCCTTCGCAGGAACCTCTGAGATTACACCGCTCGTTTCTGGGGGGAGCACTTGAGCTGAAACACCACAACTTCCTTGTCCCTCAGCCTGCGATGCATAGCATACATCTTAAACCACTGACCCTAAAAAAAATAAAATAAAAAAGGAAAAAAAACCTGTGCCATTTTTTACATCCTCCACAAAGATCTGGGTTGCTCAGAAGGGGAACAAGGACTAATGGGGGAGAGGTGGAAGTTGCCCCGGTACCAAGAAAGAAATGAAACTGGTGAGAGACTTTGAGCTCCATTTGATCCCATACAAGCAAGGCTGCTATTAGATAGACGCCAGCAAGATCCCTTACTAGGAGTAGCACCAGTAAATAAACATGGATGTTATGTACACAGCCCATCTTGCTGATGGTCAAGGGGCCAAAGCCTAGTACGACAAAACTGCAGCTGATTGGATGATGAAGGGGGCGTTTCTTTTACTGGAATACGGCACAAAATGCCACATTTCATAAAGACATGATCTGTTGAATATTCAACCAGTCTTCCAATTTCCCTTTCCTGGGGAAGGGAGGGAGGGGGGGGAAGACAAATCAATAAGGGACTTGACAGCAAAGACTTAGAGGTGGAAGGATGAGGAGAGGGGGGGAGAGAGGGGTGACGAGGCGTCAATGATGTCACTACGAGGGGGGGGTTGTTTATTTGGAAAGGCATTCTCTCCCCTGGACCCTGAAGGCTTCTCTGTAGTATACACCTACAGGCCAGGGAGAGAAAAGCTCAACAGGTTTAGTATTTGAGTTTTTTGGGCACCTCCCAGGGGAACGAGTCCCGGCCAAAGTGGCCATAGGCTGCGGTCCGTTGGTACATTGGCTTCTTCAGGTCCAGCTCCCTGGAATACACAATCAAGTCATTTAGCAGCTGACGAGAGAGAGAGAGAGGTAGAGAGACACAGAGAGAGAGAGAGAGAGAGAGAGGGAGGGAGTGAGGTAGAGAGACAGAGAGAGAGAGTGAGAGAGAGAGTGAGGTAGAGAGAGAGAGAGTGAGATATGGTGAGAGTTCAGAAGGCAGGCAGCAACACACACAGCCAGAAACGCTCAGGTTTGTATCAGCCAATGGGGGGGGGGGGAGAGTCGAGAGCCACAAAACGTAACAGGAAAAGTTTTAATCAAAAGTTTTATCAAGCTCCAGTGGGCCCTGCTAGGAGAGGGATGATGCGCCCAGACTTACCCTGCCAGGAGCAGCCACGAGGGGGGGGGGGAGGGGGGGGAGAACTGCAGCTTGGAGACCGGAAGGGCATCAAATCCCATGTCAGTTAAGTCACTACGGCATTAAACTAGTAACAAGTGTTGGAGCTTCTGCTGAAGACTCTCTGTCTCTCTTTCAGACTTCATCCTCTAACAGCATGAACTTTGACCTGGTGTGAAGTATTTGGTATGTGGTGCCCGGGGGAGATTCTGATTGGTACATTCCGAAGCCACACAGGAAGCAAAAACAGAAGGCAGACAACGAATGGGGGCGTGGCCACATTGCTTACACTGCAAGGCACTAAGGCCCGCCTCTAGCTGTGATTGACAGCTCAAGCAGATCATAAAGAGGGGAGCAAGATAATAGAAAATAAGAGGGAGGCGCAAGGAGAGAAGGGAGGGTGTTGATTGGCTTAAGGAGGCACACGCACGGAGGCTTCTAACATTACCTGACGATGACCCCAGGTCGGAGGTCAAAGTTCTTCTTCACGATGTCCAGCAGTTCCCTCTCGCTCTTCTGGGAGGTTCCGTAGTGAAAGATGGAGATGGAGAGGGGGTGCGCTACTCCGATTGCATAAGCCACCTTACAGAGACACAGAACATCACAAGCAGTCGTCAGGCTTCAGACTGCAGGAACATCGAGGAAGGGAATTTGAAAGGTGACTGCCTAGGTAACAATTTAAACCATGCGAGAGCAGGTTGGTTCACTACTGTGAGGTGGAACAGCACTACAGGTATGGCCCCGCCTCCCTCCCCTGGCCCCTCCCCCCTCACCTGGACCAGCACTCTCTTGCACAGCTCAGCCTTGACCAGTGACTTGGCCACCCAGCGGGCAGCATAGGCTGCGGAGCGATCCACCTTGGTGTAGTCTTTCCCTGAGAAAGCCCCCCCACCATGGGCCCCCCAGCCTCCATACGTGTCCACGATGATCTTACGACCCGTCAGACCAGCGTCTCCCTGGCAACGCAGCAGAACAGGTTTAGAAGGGAGAACTTCAGAAACTTCAGATTCTTTTCCGTGTCAAAGTCAGGTGGCTGAGCGGTTAGGGGTGAACAGGTACGCTCACCTGAGGTCCCCCGATCACGAAGCGTCCGCTGGGCTGCAGGTGGTAGATGGTGTCGTCGTCCAGGTAGACACAGGGCACCACGGCCTTCACCACCTGCTCCTTCAGAGCGTCCCGCATCTCGTCCAGGCAGATGTCCTCGTCGTGCTGCACAGACACCACGATGGTGTGCACACGCACAGGAAGCATGGCCCCTCGGTCCTGCCTGTACTGCACAGTCACCTGACCAGAGGGAAGACCAGGGGAGGGTTAGACAAGAGGCCCAGAGCTAAAGGTCAAGAGGGAGAAAGAGGGGGGGAGGGAGACAGATAGTAAGAGACAGAAGAGGAACGTTGTGTCCTTTTTCTTAAAATAAACAAAACAGTCTTGACAACAACAAAACAAAAATAGGCCAGACGGTTCCCCTTCCCCCCCCCAGGCTCCAGCGAGGTGGTCTACCTGGGTCTTGGAGTCAGGTCTCAGCCAGGCAAGGGTGCCGTTACGGCGCAGTTCGGCCATCTTGGCATTCAGCTTGTGGGCAAGGACCACAGTGAGTGGCATGCACTCCTCAGTCTCATCTGTGGCATAACCGAACATCAGACCCTGGGGGGGGGGGGGACGACACAAAAACATCAGCTATGGGGGGGAGAGGGGGGAGTCAACAACACACCAAATATTTGTTTGGCTGATTTCCTTCTAAGGTATAACTAAAGAAGGGGGATTTGATCTTGTTAGTGCTCTAACCTCTCCTTGAGGGTTAAGCTTGGTGGAGGGGCAGTTCTATGGGCATGAGTGAAGCCCTTGGTGACTTGTAAAAAGGGGCTGTACATATAAATAGATTTGATTTCGTCGCCAAGCTGCCCTTCCTTGCTGCTGGTGGTGGTGGTACTGCTCCCCTCAAGGGTGCTGGCTCTTTTTTCAAATTAAAATTCCAGACTTTTAAAAAACTGACCCCCCCCACACTTTATGTACCTTTGCACTTGCGTACCACTGCCTACTGTAAATTGTTTGAGATCGTACCAATTGTGTTTATTAGAAAATATTTTTTTATATAGTATTCAATGAACAAATGCATAATTCAGTGTAAATTGTTTTTACTAAGTCCATTTTGAATGGGAGTCTATGGAGCCAAACGCTCAAAACTTAAGTCCATTTTGAATGGGAGTCTATGGAGTGACGCGCTCAATTGGATATCGTTCCATTAGGCTAATGCAGTACGTGACCAGTTAGTAAAATTATAGTTGTAGGCTTATACCTTCCCATTTCTCATTTCACAATGCCTTTGAGCATACTGTAAAGATCTACCATAAGACATTTTTCCATACTTTATTAAGACTTTCCTACAAAATTCAAGACTTTTCAAGGTCTGGAAAACAGTGTTTCAAAATTCCACACTTTTAAAGACTTTCAAGACTTGCGCAAGCACCCTGCCCTTAGAGGTGGAACACTCACCTGGTCTCCTGCTCCGATGTCTTCCTCGTTCCGGTCGATGTGAACGCCCTGGGCAATGTCAGGGGACTGCTGCTCCAGAGCCACGAGCACGTTACAGGTCTTGTAGTCAAAGCCTGAGAACAAAAAGACCCGGGAGTCAGGAGGGCAGAGGGGAAGGCTGGGAGGGTAGAGGGGGCTAGGGGGAAGGCTGGGAGGGTAGAGGGGGCTAGGGGGAAGGCTGGGAGGGTAGAGGGGGCTAGGGGGAAGGCTGGGAGGGTAGAGGGGGCTAGGGGGAAGGCTGGGAGGGTAGAGGGGGCTAGGGGGAAGGCTGGGAGGGTAGAGGGGGCTAGGGGGAAGGCTGGGAGGGTAGAGGGGGCTAGGGGGAAGGCTGGGAGGGTAGAGGGGGCTAGGGGGAAGGCTGGGAGGGTAGAGGGGGCTAGGGGGAAGGCTGGGAGGGTAGAGGGGGCTAGGGGGAAGGCTGGGAGTACTGGAGTGAAACGCACCTTTGGAAGAGTCATCATAGCCGATGTGACGAATGGTGTCACGGACGACCTTCTGATAATCAACCGTGGCTCGTGATGTCACTTCCCCTGCCAGCAGGATCATTCCAGTCTTGGCAACAGTCTCTGCGAGCGAGGGAGAGACGGGACAGAGAGGGGGAGAGCAAAAGTGCACCAGACAGAACGAGAGATAAACGAAAGTGAGAATGCCGTTGACATTATCTGCTGCAGCAGTGTTGCCCATAGAACACAATAACCTGCTACACACAATACACTTTCAATAGGGTCCTAAATAATGCAGCATTGAACAGCTGACTTCATAGCAGAATGATGTTGCATCACTTTTCTCTCTCTCACCACAAGCAACCTTGGCATCGGGATCCTGCTTGAGGTGAGCGTCAAGCACGGCATCGCTGATCTGGTCGCAAATCTTATCTGTGGAACAGCAAAATAAGGAGTTTCTCTATTATTGATCCGCTGTCAAACTAACCTTGACTATTAGTTGCCGACCATTCCCCTCCCCCCCACTGCGTAGCTGAAACTGTCGATGACGAAGCTAATGTGATTGAATGGGACTATAAATATTGTTATGTTGAGTGTGTACATCTACTGTGTTGTGTGTGTCCTAAATCTCATGATCACAGCCTGGGACCACGTGGTTAGTGATCGCTATGACACATTACAATTAACAGTTGATAATCGCCGTTAACACTTATCACGTACAGTTAAAGACTTGTGTTTACTTTAAGCAAACGATCATCCATACAATGTTTACATTGAGTAAAAGCTAAATCTAACCATACCGGTTTAGAGGACCATATTTAGACATATTTTAGGGGGCGGCGGCGCCACAAAATTTACATATTTCATCATATTCGCATTAGATTAAGACTTTTCTGCAGTTAGGGTAAAAAAAGCTAATTTAAAGCAGGTTATGCAGGCTTCTTTGACCCCAACAGTAACCTCTATTATCCGCAGTTTGATAAGAGTGGCGAAAATCATGTCAGAGCAGATTTGGCCCACATGATCTGACCATGCGGCAAAGATGTTAGCTTAGCTGGGAAACACGAGGCTGGAAACGAACTATTAAAAACACAACTAACTAATCTGTGTCATCTGGCGGGAGACAATTCGATCTTTTAAATGGGCCGTAACGTTAATAAAACACTGATATTGAATATCTAAAAGACACGTTAATGATGGTTTAAGCGGCTAACCCGGTTAGCTTCCTAGCTAATATCTTACCGGGATGTCCCTCACCAACAGACTCCGAGGTGAACAAGAAGCAGTCCTCCTCGATAAGGGAGTTATGAAAACCGTTAATTTGTCCGTTCATTGTTATCTACAGTTGTTGACGGTAAATAAAGAACGTTTTTTCTTCTTTAAAGTCTTAGTACGTAAATGTATCAACACGATTACAACCAAAGGGGCTTTAACGGATCCGCTGTCTCGCGCTTTCTCTAAACCAGCTCGTAGTTCATTCCAGGCGTTCACACGCTGGATGGCGCAGACTTTCCAATATTTATTCTCGGTCCGCCGACGTCACGGTGGACTGTACCATCTCGGTCCGCCGACGTCACGGTGGACTGTACCATCTCGGTCCGCCGACGTCACGGTGGACTGTACCATCTCGGTCCGCTGACGTCACGGTGGACTGTACCATCTCAAACATGGTGGTAGGGGGTGTGAAGGTTGGCCTGTAACATGGCCCAGGTAGGCTTCTTATCTAGAACAGTCTGTGTCTTTGTTTCCCTCTCTCCTTAATAAGTATTACGAGAATAAGTCAAGGCTTTTGATTAAGTTAACAAAGTAGAAAATCCCCTAAGTTGATCAGATTTGTCTGGAGGGTTAGGGTGGGTGAAAATCTGTATTGAGTTACGTAAAAGATAATGTGCACAGCCGAGTGTTTTTTTTATTTATTATTTAATTTGTGCAGCTTTTACTTAGTCATAAATGTATTTTAGGTTCATCAGGTGGGGACTGATCTGGTCATAACAACGTTTGAAGTCAAACTGTAGACCTTGGTTATAGGGCTGTTACGCTTCAGTGTGTTCAAATGGGGTTTTAGTGGGTTTTATTACACATTATTGGATGGTGTATTTAAGAACAACTATGACTCCTCTCTATGGCCACCTTAACCCAGTCACAGAACACTGATTTGAAGCTATCCAAGGTTACGTGAAAGCTGTAGACTGTCCACACACACACACTTAAAAATTGACATATAGATCTTCAAAATAATGAACTACAGAGGTCAGTAAGTTTCAGCATCCAGACTCTCTCTTTCGCAGATTGATCAATGACTTAACTGAGGGGGAAACTAACACGAGGAGGTGGGAATAGACAATAAACTACGTATAGCCAAGTACTATGAAGGTGACAAAACAGTGCAGAGTAACTTTCCTCTGTAGTAAAATATTGTGTTGTGTCACAGAGTAGATGGATGAACTGATCTAAGCTTGTTGTGGCTGTAGGCGACCAGACAACCAGAGCTCAATCAAAAGTATTATACGTTATCTTTAAAACCTAATCTCCTTCAGTCAAGCACCATAACTGTATTTTGTTGGAGGGAAAAATATATAAATAAGTACAGAGACTGTTGCTTAAAGACACATTGTCATGTTGACACAGCCGGAAATCAAACTCACAACGTTC
Source organism: Neosalanx taihuensis (assembly GCA_030340665.1). Lineage (NCBI taxonomy): Eukaryota > Metazoa > Chordata > Actinopteri > Osmeriformes > Salangidae > Neosalanx > Neosalanx taihuensis. The sequence goes on along the minus strand of CM059309.1, from coordinate 7,983,446 downwards.
CTATCACTAACACACACCTTAACCGCTGAGTCACATGACTTATGAGTTTGATAATACATTGAGTTTTATTTATGTAAAAGACGCTTTTATCCAAAGCGACTTACAAGAGAGAGCTTTACAAAAGAATAATATCAACCCTGATGTACACAGTCACAATGACGATGCATTTTCCAGGGGTTATGCTTGTGTTTCCTTGTACAACAGGATTCACATCCTCTGATGTGTATATTTGCTGTACATTTCATTGTTTTTTCATGTGTGTGAGTGTGTGTGTGTGTGTGTGTGTGTGTGTGTGTGTGTGTGGCGTCAGCTGACCGTGTGTCATCCAACAAGTCACTGGTGTTGTATCATGGTCCAACTGCAACATGTTGGAGGTGAACCAGTGGTTGGGTGAGAATTTATGTACTCAATGAATCATAGTGAGAAATCAGCACTAAAAAAACTAAAAAATATATAAAAAATCTGTCATCAATGTTACAAAACCACAACTGAAAGGCGGTTACTTCATGCCAACATGAAAAACAGGTCTTAATTGAGCGTGTCTTTTTTGACACCTTTTTATTGGTTGCCATGTCATTAATAGACAAGACTGAGCTTGCCTATTCTATACAGGGAATTTCCTACAAGGGCATTCCAAAGTCCATGTCCACGCAATCAATGACCTCACCACAGAAAATATTGCAATAGTTGCACACACAAGACCACCACAATGAGAGCTGTGTCAGACCATCCAGTGTTATCCGAGAGTTTACTGTAGTGATGGTGGTAAAACAGGTAGAACTAATTGTCAAGGAAATGTCTGACCAATGTTTGTACAATTAACATTTCTTGAACAAGAGGTCTCCTACATTCTTTAAGAGCAATTTGCTCTGATGAGTGACGATGCTCTTTTGTGAAGCTCTGCTGATGAATAATGTAAATGTTGCTTTTGTCAGGAGGGGGGGTTGTGATCCTTCCTACCAACCAGACAATACAGCATTTTGAGCAGATGCCTCCTGAAGCATTTAACTTGGAGATGTGAAGTCTGCAGATAATGTGGATTCAACTTACTCTATTGTCTTTGGAGAGTTAACCAATCAGAGAACAGACATGGGACAAGCTGCATGTCTAAGATCGACCAATGACTTCTGAGACTATAAAATGATATGTTGAAAGTTTGTTGGGGGGTTCAGGGCGATCAGCTGCATAGTGCTGATGGTTGCCTCTCCAAGGTTTTGGAAATGTAGACCAGGGTTCCATGCTAGAATGCTAGCTGGAACAGTATGGTATTGTCTTTGTGTAACTTTCATGTGTTTGTGCATTGTGTGTGAATATGTTTGTAACGTTGCTTGAATATTCCTCATACGTTTTCCTGTTTTGCTACTTGTAATGAACATTAACAAGTTACTTCAACAAACTTCAGTCGAGCGGATTGATTCTCAGTAACCTGCCACGCCACTAATGCAACAGGAAGTAGTCCTGCGACAGGAAGTAGTAGTGCGACTACCATGCATAGTCAATACAAGAGAAGGTTACAGAGAATAACTATAGTTTGACACTAGAGCGATGTACTGTATCTACTATTGCCCTCCCTCCCTCCCTCCCAGTCAGAATTATCCTCCATGCTCTTATCCAGAGTGACTTACAGCAAGTACAGGGACATTCGCCTCCCTGAGGTAAGTAGGGTGAAGTGCCCTGCCTAAGGACACAACATCATGTTGGCACAGCCGGGAATCAAACCGACAACCTTCTGATCTAGTCTGACTCCCTGAGTCTTTATCCGAACACCAAACAGTAGAAATAAAGACTCTTACAAACCAACCAGCTTGAAGAGGAGTTTTATTCTTCCGTCTGGACAGCGTTAGGAGGAACCAATCAGGGCTTCCAGCTCTGGCTTTCATCCAATCAGGTGGGAACAGCCACACCCACTTCCTTCAGGTTTACTGGAATCATTCCGCCCCCCCATGACAGTCATGACCCACCAGTACAAGCTTGCAGAACCGAATCAAGCCACATTAACAGACAATTAAAGGTAACATTTATCAGCAGACTTTAAATAGACTTTGAATTCAAATAATAATTTTGCTCCCACATAAAAGCATATTGTGTGCGTGGATAAATATATAAAAGTAAAAATAATCATAATACAGTGCATCATGTGAAATTAAATATAAAATCTAATGAAATATGACTACTCACCATATTGCACTGAAATGTTTGGCCAGCAGAATTCAGACTCATCAGACACTCATAAGAAAATAAATCTTTTTGGCTTTTGATTGTCATCTTCTCTACATCTGTCATGTACATACATACGCTTGCCTGTTTTAAACCCCAAATACACATATAATCACATTCTTTAGTTAAATTTTCTATATATTCTTCAGTTAAATTTTCTATATATCATTGCACACATGATCATATAACATGATAAAAAAAACAACAAGATATTAAAACTTTGGAAAAACACTCTACGATCACCGTTAACAGTGCTATTTTGAATCAGTCCATCTATTCATTTCCTTTTAGCCCAGGTCTCGTCCATTAAATTATCTTAAAGACGTGTTCCTATACAGTACAATAGCAGATAAGTACCTTAAGGAACCTGGTTTCATGTTCCTTTAGTTCGAAGAGCTGAATATAATCAAATGTGTAAAATACACACATAAACTGAATTAAATACGTAGAAGAATCCTTCTGGTTTCTGCAAGCAAACCTTTCCTACTCTGTTCCTTATTTTTAGCCGTTATCTAAGAGTTTGGTCCTCATCACATCTATTTAAGTCTCAACAGCCAAATATTTTACAAAGAGGAGTCAAAGAACAGCACTTAACGGCACAAAATCACAGTTCTGGAATGTAGAGTATGTTCAGCAAACCATGCAGCCACACGCACACGCACACGCACACGCACACGCACACGCACACACACACACACACACACACACACACACACACCTGCAGACATCCAAACACAATCACTTCCCTACAAACCCATTCATAACACACACACACACACACACACACACACACACACACACACACACACACACATATTAACACACACACATATTAACACATACACACGCACACGTACGATTAGGCTATGCTACAACAACACACACACTCCTAAATGACAGTAACAGTTGATAGGTACAGAGTATAGGATGATGCACTGGAGAGCACAAGCCACCAATCCAACACAGTACTACTACAACAGTCAGCTAATCACCATGACGATCTGATAGAGAAGAGAGGGGGACGAAAGCGGAGGAGTGTATGAGAGAGGGAGAGAGAGAGAAGGAGAGAGAGAGGGAGAGAGAGATGTGAGACGGGGAGGGAGGGATGGGGGAAGAGACAAAATGACAGAGGTGAGAGAGGGAGACAGCTGAGAGAGGGAGACAAGAGAGGGACTGAGAGGGACAGAAAGACGAATACAGTAATTAGCAGGTACACTGTATATGAACACTGCCCCCTGCTGACTAGACACCATATTGCCATCCCGCCATCACTGTACAGCATGTTGAAATCTGTCTAAAACTATAGAATCTTTTTTTTTACAACGTGGAGGCATGCTTGCTTGCTTCTTAAAGGGCCTTACGTTGAACAATAGAGCCATATGGCTATTTCCATGGAAACATAAGACACAATTCTCTACTGAACTGCTGACTGGACATAATTGAGGCTTCGATTTCTGGCCAAATACTTTTCGTGGAAACTAAATGGCTGAGCTCGTCACAAGACTGTACTGCTGCCCACACATGCTAATCTGCAGACTAAGTATCATGGGGCACAAAGACTAATACACTGTTTCAACACTTCTGAGAAACAATGAGTGAAGTTGCACTGCCCCCGGAGACTATCGAGACCAGCTGCCTCCCCCTGCCTCCCCCTGCCTCCCCTGCCTCCCCCTGCCTCCCCCTGCCTGCCCCTGCCTGCCCCTGCCTGCCCCTGCCACACACCCTGCCTCCCCCTGCCTGCCCCTGCCTCCCCCTGCCTCCCCCTGCCACACACCCTGCCTCCTCCTGCCTTCCCCTGCCACCCCTTCCCAGAGAGAAAGAAGAGGAACAGGAGAGAGAGGAGAGACAGCTACAAAAAAACGTTAAAAAGGAGAATGCGAAAGGCTTTTCATAATAAAACAAGACAAAATGTCTCCTATGACCTAGAGGCCTGGTCCTGCCCTGAACACACGGCATCAGAGAATGTGCCTTTTCACTAAAGGAAACATACAGTAAAATGCATGTGTAACACAAACCACACTGAGGAGTTAGCCATGTGGCCCCATGTGGCCCCTGTGACACCATCAGGGTGGGGCCCCATCACAACGCTGCATCCTCGGTCCCTGCCCCAGCCTCGCCCTCAACCCCGGCCTCCTCTCCCGGACTGGGGGCCTCGGGGGAGTCGTTCTGGGCGGAGTGCAGACTGAGGCCCTCCACTGCCGGAGGGGTGGGGCTTCCGCTTCGGCTGTTGCCGCGGTGACCGCGGCGCTTGCGCTTGCTGGGGCTGGGGCTGCGAGAGCCGCTCTTAACGCTGTCGTCCTCTGAGCTGAAGTCAGAACTGTCAGAGGGGCTGGCCTCTGGGCTGGAGGTGGGGAGCTGGATCTGGAGGAGGGAGGGGGGAGGAGGAGGGGGGGAGGGAGGAGGAGGAGGGAGGGAGGAGGAGGAGGAGGAGGGGGGGAGGGAGGAGGAGGAGGAGGGAGGAGGAGGAGGAGGGGGGGAGGGAGGAGGAGGAGGAGGAGGAGGGGGGGAGGGAGGAGGAGGAGGAGGAGGAGGAGGGAGGAGGGAGGAGGAGGAGTAGGAGGAGAAGAGGTAAGGTGGGGTTGGAGTAAGTGAAATAACAAACAAATAAAGAAGACCAGAGGATCCTTGACAGAGAGGTTCTGGAACCTTCTCTCCTCCTCCTCCTCCTCTTCCTCACCTGGAACGGCTCGGTCACTCCCACTATGCTGCTCATGTTGTTGCTATAGTAACCCAAGAGGAAGTCTCCGGACCCCTTGGGCAGTTCTTCCTCCGTGAAGGTTACCTGCAAGAGGTTACAGACAGGAAGAGACAGAAGGAGAGAGGGAGAGAGAGAGAGAGAGAGAGAGAGAGAGAGAGAGAGAGAGAGAGAGGGAGAGAGAGAGAGAGAGGGAAAGAGAGAGAGGGAGAGAGATGGAAAGAGAGAGAGGGAAAGAGAGAGAGGGAAAGAGAGAGAGAGACACACACAGAGACACAGACAGAGAGAGACAGAGAGAACATTAGTGATACAGTCGTACACACTAACCTCTCTGTATTTCAGTTGGCCTCTCCAGTCAGTTTAAGTTTATTGTCCCCCAAAGGAGGAAAATGGACTTGCAGCAGGTAAAAAACATACAGATAGCACAACAGTTAAACAGTTAAAAAGGCACATCCACATACACAACTCCTTATTCCTTACCTGATGTTCCTGTCGATGAAAGTCTCCCTCTTCCTGCTTGGCCCACACATAGCCCACATAGTCCTTATGATGTTTGAACCCCACCTGCAAACCCAAACACAGTTCAGATCCTCTTCCTCCTAAATCCCTCCAGGTTAGAGTGACGGAGGACCAGCAGCTACCTTGTACAGAGCGATCCAGTCCCAGGAGCTGCGAGCGAAGTTGGGAGCGACCTTGAACCTGGCGGTGGCGTCCGCAACACTGTTCCACTCATCCTCCACCATGAGGGTGACCAGGGGCATGTCCACCTTGTAGGGGAACTGGACACAGACACAGGGAGGTGTTCATTTACTGACAGGACAGATGGAGAGAGACATGGGGGGGGGGGGCTTTGGGGGAAGTTTGGTGCAGTTTGGGTGTTGGTGCAGTTTGATGCAGTTTTGGTGCAGTGTTAGTGCAGTGTTGGTGCTGGGGGGGGGGGGGGGGGGGGGGGGCTGGAGGGTGCTGGGGGGGGCTGGGGGTGCTGGGGGACACTGGGGGTGCTGGGGGGGCGCTGGGCGGCGCTGGGGGCAGTCTGACCTGCAGGGTGAAGATGGAGGCCACTGGCTTGTGGTCACTGACAGTGTACTCCATGTGGCTGCGGTAGAAGTGCTGAGTCACTCTGGTGCCGGTACTCAGGCACGGCAGGGAGCCACGCTTGTGACCGCTGCCGTCCAGGGCGGGGCCGAGGGCGGGGCCAGGGGCCCTCAGACGCCACAGGATCCTGTCTGTCCAAGCAGGCTTACGCTTCTTACCACTGAGGGAGGGAGGGAGGGAGGGAGGGAGGGAGGGAGGGAGGGAGGGAGGAGGGAGGGAGGGAGGGAGGGAGGGAGGGAGGGAAAGACAGAGACATCATTCAAAGAAGCTCCTCATAGTCCTCAAGATTGGAAGTCCTCCAGAGTGTTGCCGTGACGAACCTTGTGTCATACGTGTGCGTTCCCGTGTCAAACTTGTATGTAGGAGGGAACTTGAGGGGACCCTCCAGAAATCCTTCCAGAACAGTCTCATTTCCTTTGGCCTTGTTCAGCTGATTTACAGAAAAATCAGTTAGCAAACAGAATCAAAGGATCGATCCATCATTTATACAAAGTTGGATATAATATCTATATATGTATATACTTTAACACACATTATCAAACTGACATTTTTACCGAAATTACTAAAATAGTGTAGTTCATGGTACAAAACTAGCTTCTGTGAAGAGATTTCTAGGTCTCTTGTCTCCCTCTAGTGGTGAAGATGATACACTCTGCAGCCCGTGCCCAGGAATACAGACGCTCCCTCAGTCTCACCTGGTCCTTCTCCCACAAGATGGAATACTTGTTGTTGTCGATGGCTGCTTTCACCACGTGCATCTCCAAGTCATCGATACGGAAGTTCAGATCCCCGAACCAGAACACCACACTAAGAAGACAACATCATCCTCATGTCACTGTAGAGGTGTGTACGTGTGTGTACATGTCTGTGTGTGTGTGTACACATCTGTGTGTGTACAGGTGTGTGTGTGTGTGTATGTGTGTGTGTGTGTGTACAGGTGTGTGTGTACAGGTGTGTGTGTGTACAGGTGTGTGTGTACAGGTGTGTGTGTGTGTGTACAGGTGTGTGTGTGTATGTGTGTGTATATGTGTGTGTGTGTGTGTACAGGTGTGTGTGTGTGTACAGGTGTGTGTACAGGTGTGTGTGCGTGTACAGGTGTGTGTGTGTACAGGTGTGTGTGTGTGTGTGTACAGGTGTGTGTGTGTACAGGGTGTGTGTGTACAGGTGTGTGTACAGGTGTGTGTGTGTGTACAGGTGTGTGTGTGTGTGTACAGGTGTGTGTACAGGTGTGTGTGTGTGTGTGTACAGGTGTGTGTGTACAGGTGTGTGTACAAGTGTGTGTGTGGACTGACTCGTGGTCCAGCACCCCGGTGGGCAGTCTGGGCCTCAAACTGCTGCTGCTGCAGGATGCTCTCAAAGTCCTCCATCCGCTGCTCTGAGTTCTCCATGTGAGCCGGGAGGTGGCAGTTCAGGAAGCACACAGGGTGACCGTACACCAACATCCTGGCACTCACACCACCCTTGTTCCCCTGCAGTGAGGGGGGGGGGAGAGGGGGGAGAGAGGGGGAGGGAGGGAGGAGAGGGAGGAGAGGGGGGAGAGGGGGAGGGATGAGAGGGAGACAGGGGAGGGAAGGGGAGAGAGAAGAGGGAGGGGGAGGGAGGAGAGGGGGAGGGATGAGAGGAGAGAGAGAGGGGTAGAGAGAAGAGCGAGGGGGAGGGAGGAGAGGGGGAGGGATGAGAGGAGAGAGAGAGGGGTAGAGAGGAGAGAGAGGGGGAGGGAGGAGAGGGAGGGGGTGAGAGGTCAGAGTTAGCGAAGGCTCAACTTGGAATGAAAACGCGTAAAGAAAACAGAGACAGAGAAATGAGGGCCAAACTACAATCTTCACAGGGACCCAGAATTCTTAGCGTCGCCCCCGGCGACCAGGGAAGGTAGCAGAGGAAGCAGGAAGTGGGTGTTGAGACCTGACTTTCATCAGACAGCAGGAAGCCCCCCCCCCCACCCCCAGACGCTCCCATTATCAATATTTAAGTTGGATGAATATTTCAGATGTGTGTTTATCTGCACAGCGTGATGCAGGGTGGATCCTGATATCCTGCTGGTCTCTCTGACCTCAGGAGAGACCACACAGCAGAGAGAGACATGATGTTCATCACCTGAGGGACACTTCAGAGACCACAGATCTCTCTACGTGTCTCTCATTAGACCTGTCGTTAAGAAGGGTCCAGCCTGTATATATATATGTGTGTGTGTGTGTGTGTGGTGTCCTGTATATGAGTGTGTGTGTGTGTGTGTGGTGTCCTGTATGTGTGTGTGTGTGTGTGTGTGTGTGTGGTGTCCTGTATGTGTGTGTGTGTGTGTGTGTGTGGTGTCCTGTATGTGTGTAAGCTCACCCAGTAGCCCCCCCAGTCCTGTGCGGGTGGTCTGGGTCTGTACTCCTCTCAGGAAGGGCAGGTGGTAATACTTAGCAAAGACCAGCAGCAGCACACCCTGCATACGCTGAGATGTCACCCTGGGGGAGAGAGAGAGCGGTGAGGGGAGAGAGGGAGGGGTGAGGGGGAGAGAGGGGAGGGGTGAGGGGAGAGAGAGAGGGGTGAGGGGAGAGAGGGAGGGGGTGAGGGGAGAGAGGGAGGGTGAGGGGAGAGAGGGAGGGGTGAGGAGAGAGAGAGACAGAGGGAGAGGTGAGGGGAGAGAGGGGAGGGGTGAGGGGAGAGAGAGGGGTGAGAAGAGAGACAGAGGGAGGGAGGGGGAGAGGGAGGGGTGAGGAGAGAGAGGGGGTGAGGAGAGAGACAGAGGGAGGGAGGGGGAGAGGGAGGGGGTGAGGAGAGAGAGGGGTGAGGAGAGAGACAGAGGGAGGAGGGGGAGAGGGAGGGAGGGGTGAGGAGAGAGAGGGGTGAGGAGAGAGAGGGGTGAGGAGAGAGAGGGGTGAGGAGAGAGAGAGGTGAGGGGAGAGGGGAGAGAGAGAGGGAGGGAGGGTGAGGGGGGGAGAGAGAGGTGAGGGGAGAGGGGAGAGAGAGACAGAGGGGTGAGGGGGGAGAGAGAGGGAGGGAGGGAGGGAGGGGTGAGGGAGGGAGAGGGAGAGAGGAGTGTAAAGTCAGATAGATCCAGTGTTTGTCCAGCCCTCTCTTCAGGTGTCAAACTGTACCTGAGATATGAGGTTGTTGATACAGGAAGCTATCGCCTCTCACAGAATATTTGCTTATTCAAATGTTTGACTTCTCATAACCCAACAAACTGTGTTCATCTCTGTTCAGTTCTAATGTCTCTCTCCCCTCCCCCCTTTCTCTCTCTCTGTTCAGTTCTAATGTCTCTCTCCCTCCCCCCTTTCTCTCTCTCTGCCCCCCACACACAAACACATGCACCAGAGACTTTCTCACACACACACACACACACACACACACACACACACACACACACACACACACACACACACACACACACACACACACACACACACACACACACACACACACACACACACACACACACACACACACGTCCTCTTCTATTGCAGAAACCACACACACACCCTCTCTCTCTCCTTCACATTTGCATCTTCACCCTGAAGGCAGATGCAGTGTTTTGCATGAAGCAGTGGACTTAAAGGAGGCCTTGACGGCTACTCTCCATGTCTCTGTGAACCAGCTGAACACAGACCAGCTGACCACAGACCAGCTGAACCAGCTGAACACAGACCAGCTGAAACACAGACCAGTTGAACACAGACCAGCTGACCACAAACCAGCTGACCACAGACCAGCTGAACACAGACCAGCTGAACACAGACCAGCTGACCACAGACCAGCTGAACCAGCTGAACACAGACCAGCTGAACACAGACCAGTTGAACACAGACCAGCTGACCACAAACCAGCTGACCACAGACCAGCTGAACACAGACCAGCTGAACACAGACCAGCTGACCACAGACCAGCTGAAACAGCTGAACACAGACCAGCTGAACACAGACCAGTTGAACACAGACCAGCTGACCACAAACCAGCTGACCACAGACCAGCTGAACACAGACCAGCTGAACACAGACCAGCTGACACCAGTACCAGCAGAGCAGCAGTACCAGCAGAGCAGCAGCACCAGCTGAGCAGCAGTACCAGCAGAGCAGCAGTACCAGCAGTACCAGCAGAGCAGCAGTACCAGCAGTACCAGCAGAGCAGCAGTACCAGCTGAGCAGCAGTACCAGCAGTACCAGCTGAGCAGCAGTACCAGCAGAGTAGCAGTACCAGCTGAGCAGCAGTACCAGCAGTACCAGCAGAGCAGCAGTACCAGCTGAGCAGCAGTACCAGCAGAGCAGCAGTACCAGCTGAGCAGCAGTACCAGCAGAGCAGTAGTACCAGCAGAGCAGCAGTACCAGGTGAGCAGCAGTACCAGCTGAGCAGCAGTACCAGCTGAGCAGCAGTACCAGCAGAGCAGCAGTACCAGCTGAGCAGCAGTACCAGCTGAGCAGCAGTACCAGCAGTACCAGTAGAGCAGCAGTACCAGCTGAGCAGCAGTACCAGCAGAGCAGCAGTACCAGCTGAGCAGCAGTACCAGCAGAGCAGTAGTACCAGCAGAGCAGCAGTACCAGGTGAGCAGCAGTACCAGCTGAGCAGCAGTACCAGCTAGCAGCAGTACCAGCAGTACCAGCAGTACCAGTAGAGCAGCAGTACCAGCTGAGCAGCAGTACCAGCAGAGCAGTAGTACCAGCAGAGCAGCAGTACCAGGTGAGCAGCAGTGCCAGCTGAGCAGCAGTACCAGCTGAGCAGCAGTACCAGCAGAGCAGCAGTACCAGCAGTACCAGTAGAGCAGCAGTACCAGGTGAGCAGTAGTACCAGCAGAGCAGCAGTACCAGGTGAGCAGCAGTACCAGCAGAGCAGCAGTACCAGCAGTACCAGCTGAGCAGCAGTACCAGCAGTACCAGCAGTACCAGCAGAGCAGCAGTACCAGCAGTACCAGTAGAGCAGCAGTACCAGCTGAGCAGCAGTACCAGCAGTAACAGACCAT
>CM059309.1:7950000-7967500 GCA_030340665.1 Neosalanx taihuensis | reverse complement strand
GAGATTACACCCCCCCCCCCCTCCAGGGGGCGGGACGAGACCAGGACAGACTGAACAAGTTGACCCCACCCTCACCCCCCCCCACCCCCAACACTCTAATGGATGTTAGTGTACAGCCGTCCAACACTCTCCCACACCCTTCCCTCCCCCACCCTGCCCCCAACACTCTAGGGGTCAACAAGTCGTTGATGTTCCCTGACTAGATACGCTCTCAACATCCGACCACCAATCACGGCTTGAGCACCAGGGAAAGGGGCGGGTGCTCCGGGGATGGGAGTCCCCTGAGAGGAAGTGATGAAGGAGGGATGAAGGGGGGGGGGGTCCAGTCTGACAGGTGGGAAACACAGAATGTGCCAGAAGCATCTCTCCCTCCCTCCCTCTCTCTCTCTCTCTCCCTCCTGCCCTTCCTTCCTCTCTCCCTCCCTCATCTCATACCCTACAAGGACAGATGTGACCAGCTACCCACTCTGTGTTTCATAAACACCATCCATCCTTCCTCTCTCTCTCTCTCTCTCTCTCTCTCTGATCCTCTCTCTTTCCCTCCCTCTCTCTCTCTCTGTTCCTCTCTGCCTCCCTCTCTCTCTCTCCCTCCCTCTCTGTCCCTCTCTCTCCTTCTCATTATGCCTCAACCACACTTGAACCAAGTGACCTTCTATGAAAAAACAAAATGGATGTGTGTACCTTGAAGCAGGATCCTGATGTGAGACTGGAGGAGGAAGAGGAGGAAGAAGAGGAGGAGATCTTGAAGGGCGATGCTCGCAGGCCCAGGGTCAACTCTGCAGACACAAAAACATCAACAAGGACTTAGAAGGATCTGGAATAAAAGATTCTTTCAAAATACCGCATGCTCAACAACGGCTCTGTTTAGGCAGCATTTACCCATAAATATTAGTGTGTTAAACAGACACAAATCCTCGCCCCCCTGTCTGGAGGCGTGAGGGAGGACAGGAGGGGAACACAGAAAGCTGCAGATGAATCCCTCTCATGTCACTTAAGCTGCCATCCTGGGGTAAACTGAGAGCTTTAAGCCCCCTGGGTGAGGGCAGCCCAGCACAGCTAACGTAAACATTCCTGTTCGTACCTCCAAACATCCCTACGTTTACCCTTTATGGAGACGCAAGCGAGCACACACACACACACACAGGTCCACAGCTAGAGAACAGGAGTGCTGCAGATCAGCGGCTGCAGTAAAACATCTTAAAAACGTTGTTGTGTTGTTGTGTGACTAGGGACGAGGAGACATTTTCCTAAAGCCTGTCTGCAGTCAGCCTATCTCACTGTTAGGACCCTAATAAGGAGCTCACTGCAAACTGGGCTTAAGAGAGACAACCACGGCCTTCTGGAAGGAGTGTACTGGAGCTGTCAGGGGGTGAGGAGGGGGACAGGGGGGAGGGGGTGCTGGGGGGAGGAGGAGGGGGCTGTCAGGGGGTGCTGGGGGGGGGTGGGGAGGGGGGAGGCAGGGGGAGGAGGAGGGGGCTGTCAGGGGGGTGGGGAGGGGGGAGGCAGGGGGAGGAGGAGGCAGGGGGACACAGGGGTGCTGGGGGGAGGAGGAGGGGGCTGTCAGGGGGTGGGGAGCCTCTCTGGTTCAGGGTCTTAGATAAACTGTTTGGGTTGGAGGTTCTGGTTGCTGGGAAAAGGTTCTGAACACAAGCTGAGCTGTTTGGATAGATCTGCACAGCAGCTGTGACCAGCCTGCTACTGAGAGGCAGGGAGGCACACACACACACACACCTACTAACACACACACACACCTACTAACACACACACACGTACTAACACACACACACACACACACCTCTTAACACGCACACACACACACCTACTAACACACACACACACACACACACACACCTCTTAACACACACACCTACTAACACACACACACACACACCTACTAACACACACACACACACACCTCTTAACACACACACACACACACACACACACACACACACACACACATCTCCTGACACACACACACACACACACACACTCCTCCTAGCATACACATACACCTCCTAACACACACTATCCACACAGACGAGGACAGGCTGGAGTGTGTGTGTGTGTGTGTACAGGCTGTACAGTGTTCAGGCCAGTGTGTGGTGTGACCCAGCAGGAATGCAGCACTGTAATGACTGAACACAGGACAGGACGCTCAGTGTTAAGTGTCTCTCTGTTCTCATCCTGCTGACCTCATCCTACTGACCTCGTCCTGCTGACCTCATCCTGCTGATCTCCACCTGCTGACCTCGACCTGCTGACCTCGACCTGCTGACCTCGACCTGCTGACCTCCAGCTGCTCCACCTTCCTTCTCTCTCTCTCTCTCTCTCTCTCTCTCTCTCTCTCTCTCTCTCTCTCTCTCTCTCTGTCTCTCCCTCCTCTCTCTCTTCTCTCCCCCTCACTCCCCTCTCCTGACCCAGGTCAATCCCAGTGCTTTAGTCCCTGAGCTGGGTTAGCATGTTAAGAGGCTGGGTTAGCATGGTTAGAGGCTGTGTTAGCATGCTTAGAGGCTGGGTTAGCATGGTTAGAGGCTGGGTTAGCATGGTTAGAGGCTGGGTTAGCATGTTTAGAGGCTGGGTTAGCATGGTTAGAGGCTGGGTTAGCATGTTTAGGGGCTGGGTTAGCATGGTTAGAGGCTGGGTTAGCATGTTTACACCTGCACACACACACACACCTGCACACACACACACATCTGCATACACATACACATCTGCATACACATACACCTCCACACACACACACACACACACACACACACACACACACACACACACACACACACACACAGCATAATCATTTCAGAAACTCCAGCAACAAGACAGAAAAATACTTAAACACAACTCATCCATCTTACAGTCTTCACATACGTGTCTGGGGGAGTGTGTGTTGTGTGTTGTGTGTGTTGTGTGTTGTGTGTTGTATGTTGTGTGTTGTGTTGCCGCCTGCTCTCCTACCTGCTCTCTGGCCCACAGCACTGGTGGTGAGGCGGGAGCCCATGGGGGCCACGGGGGCCCCTCCGCCCCTGGAGGAGGTGGTGGAGGTGCGTCCATCCTTGATCTCGATGGTTAGGAAGGTCTTCATGTCGGGGTGGGACGCTGCCTGGCTGTCCTGTGTCCCGGCTGGTCTCACTCGGGTCCTCTCTGCCTCTACCTCTCCAAAGGCGTGCCTCTGCTTTTCAGCCAGCTGCCTCGCCCCGCCCACGCCGCTCTGCGATTGGTCGACCGAGGACTGGGGTTGTGTGGCCACGCCTCCTTTCCGTTGGCTCTCTGAGGAGGAGGAGGATCCGAGGCGGGGTCTCCCGGGCCGGTCTGCAGGGGTGCTGAGGGGCACAGTTGTGCTTCCTGCTGGGGGACCCTCCAAGAACTGGGCTCTGGCCAGGGAGCTGTGGCTGGCTGGGGGGGGCCCGTTCCTCAGGGAGCCCCTCTTCAGCAGGGAGGTGCTCGGGGCGGGGCCAGGGGCGGGGCTAGGGGCGGGGCTAGGGGCGGGGCCAGGTTCGGTGAATTTCCGCACCCTGTCCCGTACGGAGTTGACGCGGCTGAACGGACCCGGCGCTGCGGGATGAAGAAGGCGTGACAGAATAAGACCCAGATGGAACGCTGCGACACTGAGAACACGGAACACGGAAACAGACGTTCTCTCTTCTCTCCCCGGGCTGACTAACCCCTCAGCACCGCTGGAACGCCGTCTCCGGGGGCAACAAGCAGGAAAAACCCACTCAGCTCAGAAGAAGTCTGACCCTTCATCAAGTCTCCTCCCCCTCTCCTCCCCCTCCTTCCATCTCTCACTCCTTGTTGTCGTAGTAACGAGCAGAGAGAGTCCCTCTCTCCCCCCTCTCCCCCCCTCTCTCCCCCCTCTCCTCCCACTCTCTCAGAAGTGACTGGGGTCAGATCTTGAGTGCCCTGATGTCATGTGACGTGGCCTACTCTTCCAGAGAGAGAGAGACTGAAAGGAAAACAATTCTTCTATAAATCCATCTTCTTTAGATGTTTGGTTAAATGTGGGATACAACAGTCACACACACACACACACACACACACACACACACACACAGTCACACACACACACACACACACACACACACACACACACAGTCACACACACACACACAGTCCCGCACACACACACACACCAGTCTGTCCTATCTCAGTTGTTTGTGATCCACCCCTGCAGCCCTATACGGCCCTGCCTCCCCCTTCCCCCCTCCCCCCTCAGCCCTGGCCCTATACGGTCCTGGTCCTGATGGAAGCCTGGTGCTGGGGGGGGAGGGGGGGGGGGGGTCGCCCTGCCGGCTCAGAGCAGGAACAGATCAAAGAGGAATCCTGTTAGCTACAGATCTCTGGGCTATGGGTACGAGAGTGTGTGTGTTTGTGTGTCTGGCAGTGAGTGTGTGTTTGTGTGTCTGGCAGTAAGTGTGTGTTTGTGTGTCTGGCAGTGAGTGTGTGTTTGTGTGTCTGGCAGTGAGTGTGTGTTTGTGTGTCTGGCAGTGAGTGTGTGTTTGTGTGTCTAGCAATGAGTGTGTATTTGTGTGTCTGGCAGTGAGTGTGTGTTTTGGCCTTTTTTGAGTGCTTACCAGCATCTTTTACTTTACCCGGAGGTGCAAACGCAGTCTCTCTGGTCAGCGAGACCTGGTGAGGGGAAGGAGAGAGGAAGAGAGAGAGAGAAGCAGAGAGAGAGAGAGAGACAGAGAGAGAGAGAGAGAGAGAGAGAGAGAGAGAGAGAGAGAGAGATGGAGAGAGAGAGAGAGAGAGAGAGAGAGAGAGACAGAGAAAGATTGAACAGCAAAAGAATTGAAAAGAGGAGATAAGTAAATAATGATGGTAAAATAATAGAAAAACAACATCTGTACAGAGAAGCTGTTCATCTGTATATCAACCGACATGCAGAGCAGTAAAGAACTCTGAACAGCCACATCATCTCACAATCTGAGTGGATCTATAAACGCCACAGAGAAGCAAAACTCCAGACCCCTGGAAGAGCACTCTGGGTCGGGGGGGCCACAGTGACAGAAACACACACACACACACAGACAAAGAGGGGGGGGTGGTTGCGTAACATTGTTTGAACTGAAGTATCGGGCCCCTGTCCTTTTTTAGGCCCTTGCATGTTTGCAGCAGTGTTCAGGAGAGTCTCATGTTTACTGGAAGCTTCTGGAACAACTTGGAAGCCGCTGTTGTGTAAACACAACATGCCGTCACGGCAACCCTGTGTCCCTTAGCGATGTCGCTAGCCACCTAGCTAGCTGTTGGGGTGGGGTTCTGTTAGTCTGGGTCATGTTCTGCTGGGGTCTCCAGAGATTAGATGACCCAGAACCCTCTTATCTGTCTCCGACAGCAGGCTCTTAGAACCTGAGGTGAAGCAGGAACCTCATAGAACCTGAGGTGATACAGAACCTCGTAGAACCTGAGGTGAAGTAGAACCTTGTAGAACCTGAGGTGAAGCAGAACCTCGTAGAACCTGAGGTGAAGTAGAACCTTGTAGAACCTGAGGTGAAGCAGGAACCTCTTAGAACCTGAGGTGACGCAGAACCTTGTAGAACCTGAGGTGATGCAGAACCTTGTAGAACCTGAGGTGAAGTAGAACCTTGTAGAACCTGAGGTAAAGCAGGAACCTCTTAGAACCTGAGGTGACGCAGAACCTTGTAGAACCTGAGGTGACGCAGAACCGTGTAGAACCTGAGGTGATGCAGAACCTCGTAGAACATGACAGGCTCGCAGACCCAGCGGAGGGGCTGGTTCCTGTGTTTGTTAGTAAAGCCAAGTAACGGGTGGCCAAACAAGACTGAACACACACACACTCACACACACACACTCACACTCCCGAGAATTATGACGTGTTTATAGATGCTGCTTGGACCAGAGTGTCACTGAGGAATGGAGTCAGAAGGTCCTGATAGGGTCAGAGAGCGGGAAAACTAGACGAGAAGTGACTCATATCACAGCTCGACATCCCCACCTTGTGGTGCAAAGGAATACTAATTTAATGAGTTTATTTAAGCTGTAATGAGTACCGGTATATTGTAAGTATCAAGTGTATTTAAAAGTATTCAAATGTTTTCAGACTGTACCTTCTGTTGTAGGATGTTCACTTTTTCCCTGCCATTGAGCAGGCCGTTGTGGGAGCCTGGGGCTTTCCTGGACAGAGCAGCCCCATCAGGCTGCTCGAGGCTGGGCTCCAGGATGGGCTGGGCAGGGTGGCTGTCTGGATGATGATTGGTGCTCTCCGCTTCGGAGTCCGTGCTGGAGGTGGAGCTACTCATAACCACCTCCGCCTCCTCTCTTTGGCCACGCCCCTCAGGGGCCACACCCACGCTCAGGTCTGATGTCCCGGAGTCTAAGCGTTTCCGTGACAGCGGGCCGGGGACATCCGGGTCCCTGGAGTCAGAGGGGCCCGAGTCACGTCTCTGTCTGACCCGGGACTGAGAGCCCACACTGCGGTCAGAGGCCCCAGAGTCCAGCCGGGCCCTGAAGGCCGAGCCCAGCCCCAGGCTTCTCTCTGAGGCCCCAGAGTCCAGCCGGGCCCTGAAGGCCGAGCCCAGCCCCAGGCTTCTCTCTGAGGCCCCAGAGTCCAGCCGGGCCCTGGAGGCCGTGGGGCCCCCCAGGCTGCGCTCAGAAGCCCCAGAGTCGGATCTCTGGCGTTGGGTCAGGACCAGGTCGGGTTCAGCTGGGGCTGGGTCACGCTCCGGCCGGCCCAGCAGAGGCCCCGGGCCCTCTTCCCTCACCAGGGGGTCCAGAACCAGAACCATGCCTGGGTTGGAGCCTGTGGAAGGGAGAAAACACAGCCTGATGAGAGAGGAACTCATCCAGGGCGTAGGAGTTAGGGTAGGAAGTGAACTAGGGTGTAGGAGTTAGGGTAGGAAGTGAACTAGGGTGTAGGAGTTAGGGTAGGAAGTGAACTAGGGTGTAGGAGTTAGGGGAGGAACTGAACTAGGGTGTAGGAGTTAGGGTAGGAAGTGAACTAGGGTGTAGGAGTTAGTGTAGGAAGTGAACTAGGGTGTAGGAGTTAGGGTAGGAAGTGAACTAGGGTGTAGGAGTTAGGGTAGGAAGTGAACTAGGGTGTAGGAGTTAGGGTAGGAAGTGCAGGGAACTCAGAGGAAACACTCAAGATATATAAGATACAGCAGTAGGCATTTCCTTTGGGCCAACCTCGCCGCTCACAGGCGTCAGTGTGTGTGTGTGTGAGTGTGTGTGTGTGAGCAGGAATGATCGTCAGCACCGTAGGTGGTCACCCAGTGCAGGAAGTGTCGGGGGGGTTAGAGGGGGGTTAGAGGGTGGGTTAGAGGGGGGTTAGAGAGGTGAAACTGACACTACCTCCCCCTCCCCCATGTCTTAACTCCTCCTTCCTCCTCCTCTCCTCAGGAAACCACACTCCAAACAACCTGCGGTGCTGACATCCTCCTTCTCTCCCCCATCCTCCCCCTTCTCCTCCCCCTCCTCCTCTCTCCCTTCCTCCCTCCCCGCCTCCCCCTCCTCTTCTCCTCCCTCCCCCTCCTCTTCTCTTTCCTCCCCCTCTTCCTCTCTCCCTTCCTCCCCCCCCTCCTCTCTATCGTCCTCCCCCTCCTCCTCGTCTCCTCCATCCCCCGCCTCCCCCTTCTCCTCTCTCCCTCCCCGCCTCCCCCCTCCCTGGGCTTGAGAGCTGTGGTAGGACCAAGGACACTCAACACAGCACCCAAAATATTTAGATCAAATGTTTTCAGTATGGATGAAGGGAAGCACTTTTCTCAGATCTACAAGGAAATCTGTTTCTAATAGATTCATTCATTTTTCATACTTTAGTTTTTGGCAGCCCTGTAATAAGCCCATAGTCGACCACAGGTTGGGAATCTCTCTGGGTCAGCAGTATGTCAGACACACACACATGTACACACGTCGTACACACACACACACACACATACGTGTACACACACAGACATACAGCCTTGCCAGCCCTGTAATTTACAAAGCAAATCAAGAAGGGAGAGTCCCATTTGTTTCCGTGGCGACCACAGCCACTCTCCAACTCTGCATCTCTGGGGGTCACCAGGGGGTCGTTCTAGAACCTTCTATTCAGCCAATTGCCGGTGTTGTCCTGTTGAGAACCCTCAGTTCTACTTGGTAATAAGAAATTTAAAAAAATAGTAAAAAAGTGACCCCCCCCACCCCCCCCGCCCCCCCCTCAAACAACACCACTGCTGTGATGTCACAGATGGGTCTTCAGAGAACTTAGTTCAAACACGGTTCTAGAGGTCCTGTTGGGATGAAGCACATTCCATTGTTGTGGTTGACTCTAGACCAAACAGGTAATTTCCTAAATCACTGCCTTGGCAGAGCAGTCGGGGGGGGTGGGGGGTGGGGGGGGGGGGGGGGGGGGGGGAGTTAAAGAAGACCCCAGACCACATATCTCACAAGGTCTCGCTGTAGCTACGGAAATACTGTCACCCACTCAGGCAACCAGCCACCTCCTCTCTGTCGCCTCCGTCCCCCCAACCCGGCTCCCCCCGCCCCCCCTCCCGCCCTATCCTGGCTACTTCCTGTGTCTGTGTCTCCATGGAGACTTCCTGTGTCTCCACTTCCTGTGTCTCCACTTCCTGTGTCTCCACGCAGACTTCCTGTGTATCCACTTCCTGTGTCTCCGTGCAGACTTCCTGTGTCTCCCCGGAGACTTCCTGTGTCTCCCCGGAGACTTCCTGTGTCTCCACTTCCTGTGTCTCCCCGGAGACTTCCTGTGTCTCCACTTCCTGTGTCTCCACGGAGACTTCCTGTGTCTCCACTTCCTGTGTCTCCCCGGAGACTTCCTGTGTCTCCACTTCCTGTGTCTCCACGGAGACTTCCTGTGTCTCCACTTCCTGTGTCTCCCCTAGCTGCAGCAGTCTTGACCTTAATTGCACGCTGAGCTGCAGGCCTGTGTGTTCAGGCCTGTGTGTTCAGGCCTGTGTGTTCAGGCCTGTGTGTTCAGGCCTGTGTGTTCAGGTCTGTGTGTTCAGGTCTGTGTGTTCAGGCCTGTGTGTTCAGGTCTGTGTGTTCAGGCCTGTGTGTTCAGGCCTGTGTGTTCAGGTCTGTGTGTTCAGGCCTGTGTGTTCAGGCCTGTGTGTTCAGGCCTGTGTGTTCAGGCCTGTGTGTTCAGGTCTGTGTGTTCAGGTCTGTGTGTTCAGGCCTGTGTGTTCAGGCCTGTGTGTTCAGGCCTGTGTGTTCAGGCCTGGGTGTTCAGCCTCTTTAAACAGAGCTCTGGGTTTGGCTCCAAACACCAAGTATCATCCTGGTTGTGAGAGTGTGTGTGTGTTCTTCTTTGAACCTGTTATATTCCTGGTCCGTCCCCTCCCTCCCCCCCAGCCTCCCTCCCTCCCTCCCCCCCTCCCTCCTAGCCATGGACACACCAAAGCAAACCTTCAAATTATGGCGTACGGACCAAATTAGGGTCTCACAGCGTTTGTACCAAGTTCAGGTCAATCGAGGTTTGGGTTCAGCAAGTTTATAGAAAACTTGTTTCATAGTAATCTCTATACTCTGTATATAGTATTAAAATACTTTCACCATACTACACGTCATGTTTAAAGAGTCCTGCTGTTGGAAGGTGTTCATTCAAATCAAGTCCGGCCACAACCAAATTCTGCTGGTTCATCCTCTGAATGCGAACCTTCCTACGCTAGGCTTACCTCCTTCAAGGTAGGCGTGTGTGTGTGTGTGTGTGTGCGTGCTCAAGTAAATACAGTACATCCTAAAACAAAGTCCCAAGGTTTTGGGAAGGGAAATTAAACCTAGAAGCAGAACTTTCACTCTGCTGTTATTTATGGGGAAATCTCAATGAAGTCGATGAAACCGTGGCAACAGTAGCTAGACTCATTAGCCCTGTAACTAGGCTAGAGTCCGACCTCGCAAATCAAGTCAAGCAGAAGCAGCTCAAACTAAAATAAAACCTGAAACCTTCCCAACGACCTCTCAGTGCAGAAAGACCCCAACTGGGAGTCTGTTTTCACAAGCAGTTCAGGGGAAATGACCTCCAGAAGGTCAAAGGTGACTGGTTTACAGTCAGCCTCGACGTTTGGAAATGTCCACACTTACTCAAAGATGAGGTAAAGCTAAGACCATCCTATAAACATGCGCTTCATAGTACAACACAGTTCAAAATGCCTGGAATGAACTGGGAGTAGAACACACACATGTGAGTCTGCCTGTGAGTGTGTGAGAATGTTTGTGTGAATCTGTGTGTATGTAAGTGTGTATGTGTGTGTGTGTGTTCTTACCTGTCCTGTGCACACCTCTGCTCTGCTGTGTGTGTTCTAGAACCTGAGATCTGACTCTCTCTCGCTCTCCGTCTTTCTCTGCGTCCTGCAACACAAACACAGCCCAGCTCAGGTCAACCTGCCCAACATGCTCTTGTGTCCCTAAATGTAAATTCTACTGAAGCCAAATACCAAAAAGGTAACATTGGAAACTGAAATGACACTGATCAAACTTTGTTTAAATTTGCCTAATCTGCTCTGACACATCCCAGCTGTACCAGTTCCAGTTCAGTGTTTGATCCGAGGCAGCCCAGGTGGACCCCAGACCCTCCACACCACCCAGAGGACCGAGCAGATCAGGTGCACGCAGACCTAGAGGTCAAGGGTGACTGGGAAGAGCCTGGTGTAGAGGTCAGAAGTCAGCCTCCTCAGAGCAGGAGAGTCTGGATGCAGTCAGGTCTGGGTGGCTGAGATTAACAAAACCCATCTCTCTCCTCCTCCCCCAGGGTGACCAGATAGACGGAGAGAGGGTTCAGAAGGAGGGAGAGAGAGACAAAGAGAGAGAACAAAGAGAGAGAGAACAAAGAGAGAGAGAGGCGGGAGGGAGGAAGGAAAGAGAGAGAGAAAGAGCTAGAGAGAGAAACACATGGAGAGGAAACAGCAGAGGTGAGGATGGAGAGGAGGGGAGGAGAGAGAGAGAAGAGAGAGAGTGAGAGAGAGAAGAGAGAGAGAGAGGCAGTGAGAGAGAGTGAGAGAGGGAGAGAGAGAGAGAGAGAGGCAGTGAGAGAGAGTGAGAGAGGGAGAGAGAGAGAGAGAGAGAGAGAGAGAGAGAGAGAGAGAGAGAGAGAGAGAGAGAGGCAGTGCTACTGGGCCCCTGGTCCCTCTGGCCTTGAGCTCCACTAGAGGAGGATCAGCTGTGTCAACACAAAGGCCTCCGCAAACAAACACACACGCACACACGCACACCAGTCCAGACTACACCCCCCCCTCCCCCTCCAACATGCCTTCCACTCCCCTGAACCCCCCTGAACCCCCAGAGTCCCACTAACCAGGCTGAGGTGTGGGCCAGCCTGTGGTACCACATGCAAAACCATCCATCCCTTTCCACTGGAATTCCTGCTATGCTTATTTAAGGAAAAGTCCAGAATAACCCTGGCTCCAGTGTAACCACGGTTACTGGCTGCTAATCAGCGTGACACACCTGTATGACATCAGGAAGTGTAAACACTAGGCAATCTCATCACGCTTGATGAACTGCATACAACCACTCTTTAATGATGCTAGCACCACGCCCCCCCGCCCCCAACACACACACACACACCAGACACACACACACACTTAAGCCTATCAGCACAGGATTTGTTGACAGCGTTACCCTCCAACGCCGGCTGATAAAGGTACCAGCAGCCTGAATAGGACGGAAATGGCTGCCGGGCGTAAAGACTTGATGAGAGAGAAGCTGAACGACCAGGCTGAACACAGCCTGCAACAAGAGGCCCAACAAACAGCCTGCAAGAGAGGCAGTCAGACACCTGGGAGGGGGGAGGGGAGGGGGGGAGGGGGGGAGGGGAGGGGGGGAGGGGGGTTATCGCATCATCAGCACGCTTTTTTGACCATGACTTTCACCACCTAGAGTGACTTGTGGGACAGAGAGGCTAGTTAACAGGCTAGTTCCCCCCCGTCAAACACACACACACACACACACAGACTAGATGACCAGGACCAGGGAAACATCTAGAACATGCAGGACTGTGGCCCCTGAGGACCAGGGAACTATCTAGAACATGCAGGACTGTGGCCCCTGAGGACCAGGGAAACATCTAGAACATGCAGGACTGTGGCCCCTGAGGACCAGGGAAACAGCTAGAACATGCAGGACTGTGGCCCCTGAGGACCAGGGAAACATCTAGAACATGCAGGACTGTGGCCCCTGAGGACCAGGGAAACATCTAGAACATGCAGGACTGTGGCCCCTGAGGACCAGGGAAACATCTAGAACATGCAGGACTGTGGCCCCTGAGGACCAGGGAAACATCTAGAACATGCAGGACTGTGGCCACTGAGGACCAGGGAAACATCTAGAACATGCAGGACTGTGGCCCCTGAGGACCAGGGAAACATCTAGAACATGCAGGACTGTGGCTTCTGAGGACCAGGGAAACATCTAGAACATGCAGGACTGTGGCCCCTGAGGACCAGGGAAACATCTAGAACATACAGGACTGTGGCCCCTGAGGACCAGGGAAACATCTAGAACATACAGGACTGTGGCCACTAAGGACCAGGGAAACATCTAGAACATACAGGACTGTGGCCCCTGAGGACCAGGGAAACATCTAGAACATACAGGACTGTGGCCCCTGAGGACCAGAGGCCTAGAAGACCACAGGATTGGACTTAGTGGTTCAGTGTTCAAAGTAAACAGAGAAAGAAAGACAATAAAGCAACTGAAAAAGTTGTAAACACAATTAATGAGTAGACAACTGCTTTTCTTCTTCTCCCCTCCTCTCCCCCCTCTCCTCTCCCCTCCCCCCTCTCCCCTCCCCTCCTCCCCTCCCCAGAAGACGGGTAATGGTTTCACAGTTCCTCCTAAACCACAGGGAGCACATTTCTCCCAGACCAGAGGGACCACAAGGAGAAAGATCAAGTGGTGAAGGGAAAAATAAATAAAGAGAAGAAGACAAAGAAGAGCCATCCTACACCCAGCCTCTACAGCCCTCATACCCCAGCCTCTACAGCCCTCCTACCCCCAGCCTCTACAGCCCTCTTACCCCAGCCTCTACAGCCCTCCTACCCCCAGCCTCTACAGCCCTCCTACCCCCAGCCTCTACAGCCCTCTTACCCCTGCCTCTACAGCCCTCCTACACCCAGCCTCTACAGCCCTCCTACCCCCAGCCTCTACAGCCCTCTTACCCCAGCCTCTACAGCCCTCTTACCCCCAGCCTCTACAGCCCTCCTACACCCAGCCTCTACAGCCCTCTTACCCCCAGCCTCTACAGCCCTCCTACCCCAGCCTCTACAGCCATCCTACACCCAGCCTCTACAGCCCTCTTACCCCCAGCCTCTACAGCCCTCCTACACCCAGCCTCTACAGCCATCCTACACCCAGCCTCTACAGCCCTCTTACCCCCAGCCTCTACAGCCCTCCTACACCCAGCCTCTACAGCCCTCTTACCCCAGCCTCTACAGCCCTCTTACCCCCAGCCTCTACAGCCCTCCTACACCCAGCCTCTACAGCCATCCTACACCCAGCCTCTACAGCCCTCTTACCCCCTGCCTCTACAGCCCTCCTACCCCCAGCCTCTACAGCCCTCTTACCCCAGCCTCTACAGCCCTCTTACCCCCAGCCTCTACAGCCCTCCTACCCCCAGCCTCTACAGCCCTCCTACCCCCAGCCTCTACAGCCCTCTTAACCCAGCCTCTACAGCCCTCCTACACCCAGCCTCTACAGCCCTCTTACCCCCAGCCTCTACAGTCCTCTTACCCCTGCCTCTACAGCCCTCCTACCCCCAGCCTCAACAGCCCTCTTACCCCCTGCCCCCTGCCTCTACAGCCCTCCTACCCCCAGCCTCAACAGCCCTCTTACCCCCAGCCTCTACAGCCCTCCTACACCCAGCCTCTACAGCCCTCCTACCCCCAGCCTCTACAGCCCTCTTACCCCTGCCTCTACAGCCCTCCTACCCCCAGCCTCTACAGCCCTCTTACCCCAGCCTCTACAGCCCTCTTACCCCCTGCCCCCTGCCTCTACAGCCCTCCTACCCCAGCCCTCCTACCCCAGCCTCTACAGCCTCCTGTGGCAGGACTCGGCCTCACACTGGTCCCACAACCGAGGCCAGGGAGGTTATTTGTATCGTAGGAATTCCATTGCGAAAGCTTTCCCTAGTAAACTGGACCGAGTAAAACTGAAGAAAAAAAAAAACACACAAGTAAAGAACAACAAGTGTGGTGTGGTCCGACCACAGTCCAGACATGAGCCCTCTATACTCCTCTGAACCCTGCAGAGCCCCCCCTGCAGAGCCCCCCCCTGACCCCCCCTAACCACCCCCCCCTGACCCCCCCTAACCACCCCCCCTGACCCCCCCTAACCACCCCATGACCCCCCCTAACCACCCCCCCTGACCCCCCTAACCACCCCCCCTGACCCCCCTAACCACCCCCCAACCCCCTCTAACCACCCCCCTGACCCCCCTAACCGACCCCCCTAACCACCCCCCCAACCACCCCCCTAACCACCCCCCCTGACCCCCCCTAACCACCCCCCAACCCCCCCTAACCACCCCCCTAACCACCCCCCCCAACCCCCCCTAACCACCCCCCCAACCCCCCCTAACCACCCCTCTGACCCCCCCTAACCCCCCACTGCTGGGCGGGGCTCTTCCAGGGAGCCGCTACCTGATCCAGCATCAGCTCTGCTTTCCACAGAAGCTACATCCATCACACCATGTGATGAGGTCACAGGCCACCAGGTTCATCCCGGGCTCTGTGTGTGTGTGTGTGTGTGTGTGTGTGTGTGTGTGTGTGTGTGTGTGTGTGTGTGTGTGTGTGTGTGTGTGGAGGATGGGGAAAGCCTGACAGAGGCTTTTTCCATTGCTGCATGGCAATGTTTGGGAAACCACACACTCGGCCCACCTCCAAATAAGTGAAGTACAGTAGCAGCAATGATGTGGCGATCATCTTTACACTGGTGGAAATAAACACAAGACGCAATGATACACAACACACAAGTTGTAAAACCCACAAACCTCTTTCTCATACTTCACCGTCCGCACACCAATCCTGAGTAAACACAAACACGTTTTGTACATTTTCCCCTCAGCTCATCTTACTTTTCCTCTCTTTCTTCAAATCTTCTCTCCCTGTCTCTCTCTGTCACTCTATCTATCTCTCTCTCTCACCCCTCTCTCTCCCTGTCTCTCTCTGTCACTCTATCTCTCTCTCCCCTCTCTCTCCCTGTCTCTCTGTCACTCTATCTCTCTCTCTCTCCCCTCTCTCTCCCTGTCTCTCTGTCACTCTATCTCTCTCTCTCCCCTCTCTCTCCCTGTCTCTCTGTCACTCTATCTCTCTCTCTCCCCCTTCTCTCTCCCTGTCTCTCTGTCACTCTATCTCTCTCTCCCTTTTATCTCTTTCCCTCTCTCTTTGTTTCTCTGTCTATGTCTCTCTCTCCCTCGGTCCCTCTCTCCCTCGGTCCCTTTTCCTGCATCTCTCTTATCTCTGGGGGAAGGTCTCTATCGCTCAGGTCTTCCAGAGAGACACGTCTCCTGCTAGCTCTCCTGCTAACTCTCCTGCTAGCCATCCTCCTAGCTCTCCTGCTAACTCTCCTCCTAGCTCTCCTCCTAGCGCTCCTGCTAGCTCTCCTCCTAGCGCTCCTGCTAGCTCTCCTGCTAGCCCTCCTGCTAGCTCTCCCAGGCCCATCACAGGCGGCTGTGTTTATGATGAGATCAGATTAAAGAACAATCAAGACTGTTGCAAGCCTCCAGCATGTCTGGTGGGCCTCACGTCTCCCCCCCCACCTCAAACACACACAACCTCACACACACACACACCACACACACAACCTCTCTCACACACAGACACCATCTCATACACAAAAAACCTCTATCACGCACACGTATCACACACACACAACCTTTCTTACACAGACACACACATCACACACACAATCTCTCACACACACAACCTCTCACACACACACAACATCACACACACACAACCTCACATGCTACCCACTGACTTACACAAACAAACATATATACACTTTCCTTTCATTTTCACAAAACTCAACTTCACCGATAAATTCAGTTAAAAACAATTCTAAAGTCTAAACTCCTGAGGGATGAAGCTCACAGTCCAGCAGAGATACAGGTGTTCCAATAACCTCAGTTTACAAAAAGTTGACCAAAAAAAGTTGAGTTAAAAAGTTAAACCACAAACACCACAGAAGAAGAGATCAGCCATGCACCAAAGAAGAAGAGCTCAGTAATAGGAGGTGTGGAAATGAAGGGCAAGTTTACCTTCTGTCCTCCTTCACTCCTGCTGCCTGCTCCTCTGTGATTCCCTCTGGCAGTCAGGACGCAGTCCACTCTAACCCTCCTCTCTCTCTCTCTCTCTCTCTGTCTCTCTCTCTCTGTCTCACACTCTCTCTCACACTCTAACCCTCCTCTCTCTCTCGCTCTCTCTCTGTCTGTCTCTCTCTCTGTCTCTCTCTAACCCTCCTCTCTCTCTCTCTCTCTCTGTCTCACACTCTCTCTCACACTCTAACCCTCCTCTCTCTCTCGCTCTCTGTCTCTCTCTATCCCTCCTCTCTCTCTCTCTCTCTCTCTCTCACACACACACACACACACACACACACACACACACACACACACACACACACACACACACACACACACACACACACACACACACACACACACACACACACACACACACACACCCCTCCCTCTCTGCCTCCTCCTCTCTCCTACAGGTTAGTGGGTCGGCTGGTTGACACATTAACTTCTGACACACGCTTTTCTTCTTTCTTGTGACCGAGTGTCGTTTGACTTTAATGGCATGTTTCTTTTCAGACACAAAAGAAACTCGGAGACACTTTTAGGTTTGCGTTCGACCCTAAAATAAGAATGATTTATTTTTATACACAAACGTTGTTTGTTGAAACCAACATTCCTCTACACACATATATATAATTACAGTTTGAAGGGAACGTGTCCAAAATGTTTCTTTTTCCCCCCCCAACAGCTGGGAGCCTTTACCTCAGTAATACTCACTATTTTTACAATTTTTTTCTTTCATCATAAATGCAGTCATCGATATATATATATTTTATATCTGGTCAAATATATTTATGTGTGAAAATGATTGGACGTTGCTTATTCAATGTCATTTCCTTCATGACACATTATCATATCATAAACAGTGGGGCTTTAATTAGTGGACATAGATTTCTAAAATATGTACATGCTGTGTATGTGTATCTACATATATGTGTGTGTCTGTGTGTGAGTGTGCCTGTGTGTGTGTGTGTGTGTGTGTGTGTGTGTGTGTGCGTGTGTGCCTGTGTGTGTCTGTGCGTGTGTGTGTGTCTGTGTGTGTCTGTGCGTGTGTGTGTGCCTGTGTTGTGTGTCTGTGCGTGTGTGTCTGTGTGTGTGCCTGTGTGTGTGCCTGTGTGTGTGTGTGCCTGTGCGTGTGCGTGTGCCTGTGTGTGTGTGTCTGTGCGTGTGTGTGTGCCTGTGTGTGTGTCTGTGCGTGTGTGTGTGCGGGTGTCTGTACATGCATACTTCAGACAACAATCTATGGCCCCC
>CM059309.1:7885000-7945000 GCA_030340665.1 Neosalanx taihuensis | reverse complement strand
TGTCTGTCTGCCTGTCTGTCTGCCTGTCTGTCTGCCTGTCTGTCTGCCTGTCTGTCTGCCTGTCTCTCTGTCTGTCTGCCTGCCTGCCTGCCTGTCTGTCTGCCTGTCTGTCTGTCTGTCTGTCTGTCTGTCTGCCTCTCTGCCTGTCTGCCTGTCTGCCTGTCTCTCTGCCTGTCTGCCTGTCTGTCTGCCCGTCTATCTGCCTGCCTGCCTGCCTGCCTGCCTGCCTGCCTGCCTGTCTGTCTGTCTGTCTGTCTGTCTGTCTGCCTGTCTGCCTGTCAGCCTGTCTGTCTCTCTGCCTGTCTGGCTGTCAGCCTGTCTGTCTGACTCTGTGACTGACAGCATGTGTGCTTTTGCTAGCATGACTTCCTGTGTTTTGCACACGTCCCTACAGGTAAGGTGGACTTCCTGTGACGTGTGCAGGGCGCGGGTCACAACGTGTGAGGTTCCAGCTACTGTGTTCTCATTTCAGATGAAAGGATAAACACACGGTGTGTGTGTGTGTGTGAGTGTGTGTGTGTCCACAGAGTGTCTTGGTAGTAATCATTTCCAGAGCAGGGGTTACAGAGCAGTCAGGCAGCAGATTGGATCAGTGCTCTGCTCTGCACTGTTTGGCCCCAGAGTGAGTTTGCCCATATAAGGTCACAAGAACATCCTCCCAGCCAGCAACCCTGAGACTGAGGAGAGTACCAGCTGCCACTGAGGACTGACTGTTACTGACTGACTGGTACTGACTGACTGGTACTGACTGGCTGGTACTGACTGACTGGTACTGACTGACTGATACTGGTGGTTAGACCTCAGTGGATAAACAATTGACGAGAGAAAAAGAGAAAGATAAAAAAAACATTCTGTTTCAAAATGTAACCTTGAGGACTGAAGTCTCCCTTAGCTTCAAAACCCCTCCGTCACCTGTGGTGAACGACGATTTCGTCACGATACGTTATCATTTTCCAAATGTTATGAAAGGATCCATTCTGCAACTTGCCACAAGCCTGGTGAGCTCACAGCACATAACCCAGGCAGCAGGCACCACACCCTTCTGAAGGAGAACCTGAGCAGGAATCCAC
Source organism: Neosalanx taihuensis (assembly GCA_030340665.1). Classification (NCBI taxonomy): domain Eukaryota; kingdom Metazoa; phylum Chordata; class Actinopteri; order Osmeriformes; family Salangidae; genus Neosalanx; species Neosalanx taihuensis. Next base: position 7,943,930 of record CM059309.1, on the reverse strand, counting down.
CCTGTGTGAGACGGCTGAAGGGGTAACACTGGCCTCGCTAGCCCCTGGGATGGAAACCATGGTCTGGTTTCACCTCACTGTACAGCCCTTTGTCTGGGTGATGGATGGAAGAGAGAGGGAGGGAGGGAGGGAGGGAGGGAGGGAGGGAGGGAGGGAGGGAGGGAGGGAGGGAGGGAGGGAGGGAGGGAGGGAGGGAGGGAGGGAGGGAGGGAGGGAGGGAGGGAGGGAGGGAGGGAGGGAGGGATATAAAGAGAGAGAGAATGAGAGACAGAGATAGAAAGAGAGAGAGCGGGGGGGGGGGAGAAATAGATAGAGAGAGGCAGAGGGAGGACATCTGAGACAGATATATGAGCCTCTGGTTCAGGGCTTCATGCAGTGTCTAAGTGTGCTGAGTTTGAAGCTGTCAGCATAAAGCTACTGAGACAGAAACTGGCCGGCTGACTGTGTTTTCAGACCTGGTCTGGGGGAGTAAATCACTCAGTAAAATCCCCTTATCTTGTTTGGATTGTTTTAATGGTTCTTTTTTTTTAACACATCAGTCATCTGTGTTGTGTTCTTATCTTGTTCCTGAGTCTGTGGCTGAATGACTGGCTGGCTGGCTGGCTGACTGGATGACTGGTTTTGAGCAGAGTTTCAGAGCCCAGGGTCTTCAGGGAGAGACCTGACCTAACCCACTGGGAGACCAGACAACTAGAACGTTGTGTTCATCTGCAACTCTAAGCTACGTCTTCTGATCAGCAACACATCACAACACAAAGAAAACAAGATGGGAGGCGGGGGGGAAAAAAAGCCTGAATAGAAAGAATAAACACAAGTGGTTTTCTACAATCAGCTGTGTATATCTGAGGGAGCGCCGTCACTTTTAAAACAGAGCAAAGAAGCCAAAAGAACAAACATCAACATCCGCAAGAGGGGTTACTGCTGGATGTCAGGAAATGCCTTTTTCCTGAGGGATGAGGCACACAGGAAGGCTAAACCCTCAACTATGAGGCCTCCCTCTCTCTCTCTCTCTCTCTCTCTCTCTCTCTGTCCCTCTCCCTCCCTCTCTCTATCTTCCCCTCTCTCTCTTCTTCTCTCTCTCTATCTCTCTCTCTTCCCCTCTCTCTATCTCTCTCTTTCTCTCTCTCTCTCTACCAATCCCTCTCATCTGAGATAAAGATCTGTTACGATCATGGCCTTATCTCCTGTAGAGGACTTGGTCCAAACTATTAGGCATGCGACAGGTCACACGAGGTCTGTAAAGCCCTTTCACACAGAAATATGTGCCTGCCTGGACTTCCTAAAGTTAAGATGGACAGAGTCCTTGTCAGATGAGGTCGGAGGGGACAGAGAGAGACAGGAGAATGTAAGGAGCAACAGTGAGCTCTGCGTCCCAGAGAGAGGCTTCCAGGTGGGCTGTGGTCCTCCAGGCAGAGGGTCTGGAGGGTCTGGAGGGGTCGTCTAACCAGAGGCAGAGGGAGCAGTGAATCAGGAGCCTCCTGTCAGGTCTGGGCTCAGAGCTGTCGTCGAGCAGCCTGTAAACATCCCAGCAGATGTCCCTCAAGAGGCTGTGAACACCTGCTTCCTGAATCTGCAGCAGCTACGTGCCAAACGCAGAAGAAGAGGAGGATGAAGATGGACAGGGTTTACGACAAACTCCCTGATGTGTGATGTCACCTTAGGAAGCTCAAACCCAAGCTGAGGTCTACCGCGTGCATCTCCAACAGCTCGGAGAACACACACACACACACATCCCTACACCATCACTTTCCCAGACACCCCCCCCCCCCCATTCCTCTAGACAGACACAAACCAGCTCCAGAAGCCTCGTACATTAAGAGGTCGAGCTCAGAGGAGGATATATCAAACACTGAAGGAAGGAAACTAGGAGTTCACTTCTGGTCCAGACACCAAGAAGAAGAACAACAACAAACCCATGCACACACAAACCCCAGCCTAGCCCCATCCAGCCCCCACCAGCCTCTCTAGCCAGCCTCACCTCTTCCCAGTCCCCTGCAGCCTCTCTAACCAGCCTCAACTCTTCCCAGTCCCCTGCAGCCTCTCTAACCAGCCTCAACTCTTCCCAGTCCCCTGGAGCCTCTCTAACCAGCCTCAACTCTTCCCAGTCCCCTGCAGCACTCTCTAGCCAGCCTCACCTCTTCCCAGTCCCCTGCAGCCTCTCTGGCCAGCCTCACCTCTTCCCAGCTTCCTCCAGCCTCTCTAGCCAGCCTCACCTCTTCCCAGCCTCCTGCAGCCTCTCTAGCCAGCCTCACCTCTTCCCAGCCTCCTGCAGCCTCTCTGGCCAGCCTCACCTCTTCCCAGTCCCCTGCAGCCTCTCTGGCCAGCCTCACCTCTTCCCAGCCTCCTCCAGCCTCTCTAGCCAGCCTCCGCTCTTCCCAGCCTCCTCCAGCCTCTCTAGCCAGCCTCATATCAGTCTGTCAACACTGGAGCGCAGAGCAGAGGGAACACTCCATGCTCAGAAACATCTGTGCACACACACGCACACACACACACACACACACACACACGCACACACACACGTCCAGAGAGCAGGGAGGTCTCATAAATCAACGCCAGGTGGTTAGACCAACCACAGCCTCCTCATTCATCTCCAGCAAAGCCTCGTCAATAGGACTTCACAAACTTTGACCAATAGGATCTAATAAGCATTGGCTTCAGAGAGATTGAGGTGTGTGTGTGTGTGTGTACTGTATGTTTTGTATGTAACCAGTTAGTCTTGAGGAGGACTTGGCAGGCAACACTGTATAACCAGCTAGTTACTGTTTGTTTGAAAGGATCTGGTGACTAAGAGTTTGAGGCTGTTACTGTCTGTTACTGTCTGTTACTATCTGGCTGCTGTCTGGCTGCTGTTCAGCTGAGTCACAGAGGAATTCCTCTTAACAGCTCTTGAAAAAAAACAAAAAAAACAGTTTGAGTGGAAGCACAGTGCCATTGAAATCGAATTTAATCGGAACCAGTGTGACTACTAACTATGGTGTGTGTGTGTGTGTGTGTGTGTGTGTGTGTGGGATCATTGTTGCAGAATAACTGGTTAATTTAATCTACAAGACAAAGAGAAGTCTATCCAGGTCAGAGAATAGCCACTGTCTCAAGCCTAGAGGTCACAACACATTAGCACCGCAGAATCCTCCTCGTTAAAAGTGAATCTGAAGCATAATGGATTCTAAATAGCCAGGCTGGTTATTCCATCTGTTGCCCATCTCAATGTTCTCTCTCTCACCACTTTGAGGCCAAGAAAACCAAAAACCTATATTTAGAACTCATCACATGAAAAACCAGCTTCCTGTCTTATCAAATAAATACACACCAAGTCTTATCTGTCCGGTCTAAACTTCAACATATTCACTGTGTGTGTGTGTGTAAGGGTGTGTGTGTGTGTGTGTGTGTGTGTGTGTGTGTGTGTATGTGCGTGTGTGGGTGTGTGTGTGTGTATATGTGTGTGTGTCTGTGTGTGTGTATGTGTGTTTGTGTGTGTGTCTGTGTGTAACGGTGTGTGTGTGTCTGTGTATATGTGTGTGTGTGTGTGTATGTGTGTGTGTGTGTGTCAGATACTCTGCAGCTAGAAGTACAGAGTCAATATGATGACAATGACAAACCATCTTTGCCATCATGCCACCTCAGCCTCCCTGATCCTCTCTCCAGTATCACAGGAACCTCCTGACTGAAGAGGCTTCAGGTTCCACATGCTAACGTTCAGGTTCCCAGTCCTTTACAAATCGCCATGACAACCCCAGGCGACAGCAGATTAAGATCATTTTTTTTTTACTAGAGACCCATATAGAAGAGAGATAATCTGGTGTGGAGTATGGACTCTGTCCAAGTCAGAGGACTTTACTGTGGGAAAAAACACACCTGCCATAAAACGTTCTCAACTGACCCAAAAGTTGCAGAATGATTTTACAGCAGCTAATCACCGCTGTTATGGATGCTATCAGCACTATCTGGAATTCCCTCCTCCATCAACTGGGTGTGTGTGTGTGCGCATGTTAGTGTTTGTGTGTGTGTGCATGCATGTGTGTGTCAGCCTGTAACGGTAACTATATCAGTAAGGCATGCAGCAGCATGCTTTTTCAACCCTGTCTGAAAACCCTTCAGCACTAACTGTACTGTACATTCAGAGCCTGTACGCTGTCTCTCACACGGTAACCAGCCTGTACGCTGTCTCTCACACGGTAACCAGCCTGTACGCTGTCTCTCACACGGTAACCAGCCTGTTCGCTGTCTCTCACACGGTAACCAGCCTGTACGCTGTCTCTCACACGGTAACCAGCCTGTACGCTGTCTCTCACACGGTAACCAGCCTGTACGCTGTCTCTCACACGGTTACCAGCCTGTTCGCTGTCTCTCACACGGTTACCAGCCTGTTCGCTGTCTCTCACACGGTTACCAGCCTGTACGCTGTCTCTCACACGGTTACCAGCCTGACAAACAACCTCAAAAGGGCTGTGAAAGTGTTCATAACACGAAAAAGAACCCATGAGAATAACAAGAACCCCCGCAGCTTAAAATAACCCCCAGACGGAACTTTACATGCTCCGATTCCGCTCTTCAGATTTATCTTTCCCACCCAGATGATGCTGATGACATTTGAGAATGAGTCTATCGGGACCCTCAAAACAGCCCTGTGAGGGTCCGGAACAGACCCAGGCCAAGTCTCTCTGCCCGGTCAAGCAGCGTCCCCCCCTGGGGGGTCCTGTCAACACAGCAACAGTCCCCCAGAGAGCTATATCACAGGTCCCTGGGGTCCTGTCCCCCCCCCCCCCCCCCACCCCCCCCCCCTCTAAGCCCAGCCTCGGATGGAAAGTTAACGGGTGAATCTGCGTCTCTGTGATTGGAGAGACAGGGTCACCTGACGTGTTGCAGCGGTCCTACAGGTGGAGGAGAGACTCAGGTGAGGACCACACGCTCATGGTGAGGTAACAACACACACGGTACTATCCTGCATACACACTCACACCAAGCAGTACAGAGAGAAAAAAAATGACTCCTTAAGAGGCCAAAGGAGACACATTGAGTGAGTGATGTTTTCATCAAAACACAAGCTAGACACTGTAGGGAGGGAGGGATGGGGGAGGGAGGGATGGGGGAGGGATGGGGGAGGGAGGGACAGAGAGAATGTCTGTCATTGAGGGAACAGGTGCGTTCAGCCACCCTGTACAGGTGTGAGGAGAGAGGAGGAGACAGACGGAAGGTTCACAGCAGCCGGGGCGAACATGGAAACACCTGCAGCCTCTCCTGCTGGTTTCAACATCTCTGAACTTCACAGATAATTACTAACAATCATCACACGACTAATGGTAGAGTCATCCTGAAAAACCAGGTCACAATCATTTCCCTCGACCGCACAAAAAAAAGCAAAGAGTATGTTATTATTCCTATATTAGTAGGCGCCTCGTCATTTAAGAATGAAGGAAAACACGACGACAAAAAAGTCAGCTTTCATCTGACAGGCCTCAGATTCTGACCCCCAGCTGGAGTCTGAGGGGTGACCCCAGCCTCAGCTCAACCCTCTCAAAGCCCCTGCTACTGAGGGGGGAACAAATAAGCATTCTAGCAGGCGTTCAGCTGGCAAAGAGTATGTTATTATTCCTATATTAGTAGGCGCCTCGTCATTTAAGAATGAAGGAAAACACGACGACAAAAAAGTCAGCTTTCATCTGACAGGCCTCAGATTCTGACCCCCAGCTGGAGTCTGAGGGGTGACCCCAGCCTCAGCTCAACCCTCTCAAAGCCCCTGCTACTGAGGGGGGAACAAATAAGCATTCTAGCAGGCGTTCAGCTGGTTGAATAGCAGAGTGTTGAGGAATGTTCAGGAGTGTTGAGGAGTGTTGAGGAGTGTTCAGGAGTGTTCAGGGGGGTTCGGGAGTGTTCAGGAGTGTTCAGGAGTGTTCAGGAGTGTTCAGGAGTGTTCAGGGGTGTTCAGGAGTGTTCAGGAGTGTTCAGGGTGTTCAGGGGTGTTCAGGAGTGTTCAGGGGTGTTCAGGGGTGTTCAGGGGTGTTCAGGAGTGTTCAGGGGTGTTCAGGGGTGTTCAGGAGTGTTCAGGAGTGTTCAGGAGTGTTCAGGGGTGTTCAGGAGTGTTCAGGAGTGTTCAGGGGTGTTCAGGGGTGTTCAGGAGTGTTCAGGAGTGTTCAGGAGTGTTCAGGGGTGTTCAGGAGTGTTCAGGGGTGTTCAGGAGTGTTCAGGGGATTAACCTCATCTGAGGGTCCACTTCATATCCCCCTGTCTGCTCAGTTTATTAGGCACAGAACAGTCCTGAGTGTGTATGAGAGTGTGTGTGTGTGTGTATAAGAGTGTGAGAATGTGTACGAGTGTGTATGGATGCGTGTGTGTGAGAAACAGTGTGTTTGTGTTTTAAAGCTGTTTTCATGGTCGACCCCACCCTTCCTAGTGCTCACTATAAACAGCAGCCAGTCCCAGTTGCACCGTTAAAAATCTCAATGTTTGTTTGTTTTTGTTTTTTAAACCGGACTAGCCAAGCAGCAACATGGTAGAATCCTCTTTTCACCAATCGCCACTTCCAGAGCTGTTTTCTCTCAGTCTCTCCTCCACAGTTCAAGACCTCACCCCCCCTCACCCCCACCCCCTACCCCCTTACCCCACCCCCCGCCCGGGTAGCCTGCTTTTCATTTGACTTAACTTTATTTCACGATATTAGCTTTGTAAAAACACATTAGATCTCCCCCCTCCCCCCCCCCCCCCCCCCCCACCCTCTCCAAAGGGTCCAAAGCGTCCCAGCATGGTCACACATAAACAACACTGTTGGAACAATAAGCCCTAGACAAGCCTGAGTTTCCCTTGGAGTGGGCCAGCATGGAAAAACAGCACACAGACACACAACACAGAATATCACAGAGCCTGCTGGGAGCCAGACAACCTTTGTATGTAGTCACTGGAGACATGCTGCGCTAACTTTTAAATCATTCAAGCCAAAACGGACGGAAATTACAGTTTCTGCTGTTTTAGAACATGTTCATTTAACTTTGGCGTTCCGAACTGGCATACAGGTTGGGATTCGAACCTGGGAACCACTTGATCAGCGATCAAGTGCTTCCATCTCCGTTGACCTGACGCTGTCCAGTTTAAACGCTCTGAATGAGCGTTAAAAACCAATGTTTTTATAGTCTTTAAGTATGATCCTACGTATTCATCTCAGATACAGATGTGGGGCCCCAATTCTAACGCAGATTAACAGGCCAAGCGTGACTGTACCAGTCAGTCCAGGATCAACAGACAACAAATAACCAGTGATGAGCAGTCAGTAAGCAGGGGAGGAAAACCCACCCAAACCCTTTCCCCTTCATCACAGTACAACACTCCAGTTTAACATCCTTTAATGCTTCAGTCTGACTTTTAATACAGCAACTGTAGTTGTGAACTAAAGGGGGGGGGGGGGGGGGAGCTGAGGGCAACATGAGGAAGCTGTCACTCATGAACATTTATCAAATAACTGAAGCCTCCATCAGTTCAACAGCCTCAGTGTGTTGACCTGCCTGACCTGAACTGACCACATTCCTTCACCAAAGTTACTGACCTAAATGAGAATCTTAATGTTATATGAAGATTTCTGTCTGACTTAATAACCGGCACCTATAACACCTCTAATATTACTGCGTTATCACCAAAGCCCAGTTCAATAACTGGGTAAATATAAGCAGTTATTAGTCCCTACAGAACCATACACAAGTGTGTAGAGTACTGTTTAAAAGTGACATGTCTCCAGTAATAAACAATGATGTATTTACTAAATAAATAATGTCTATTCTAAAATCACATTACAGAATAACTACAGTGTAGTGGAACAGGATTTTGCACTGTGATGATGTGTGTGGATGAAGGTTGAGGTTCCCCGGCAGTGGTCAGACTCTAGGCGGACACATGGAGCCTCTTAACCCCGCTTCATAAAATCATCCAAATGTTTATAAAACTCTTCATCACATCTTCATCACATCTTCATCATACTCACCAGATTCCGCAGTGAAGACTCGTCCATAGTTGAATATCTTTCAGCAGACATGTTCAAGAGTTATTTTCTTCGCAAGTTGAGATTTAAAAAAAAATATATATATATATTTCTATATACGAACAAGGCTCTAAGTTTCACTTGTTGTATTAGACTAATTCACGATTAATTAATTTAGTTTTCCCAAAACAGGAAACTCCTTGTCAACTTGTATCTCTTCTCATGTGCCGTTAAAACTGACGTTCCACCTGCCGAAGAAGCGGCTTCTACCGGTTTGTATAACTTTGAGATGTAATAAAGTTTATTCTACTGAAACGTTATCATACTGTTACTAATACTTTTCTCAACATTCCCTCTGAACTACAGAAACTCGTCAAAACACTTAGAAAACTGAAAACATTTCAGTTCTCAATAACACGGACGCAGAAAAGGCTTTTAGACTCACAGTAACACTGAGCTTTGAATCCAGAATTCCCACTTAATTCCCAGGCACCGCCCCCGTTTCCAACACACGACCTCAATGCAGCGCCGCCCTGTGGACGCATCCAGAACTGCAGCTCGCCTGTGAACCAGACACAATGAACCCTACTGACCTCATTCCCTTGAAGAGAAACCTTCACTGTAACGTTTTCAATGAGGTCAGTGTACAAGTGTGAAGGACTATACAACTAGAGTAACGAGCAGATGAACAAAACAGAACAGTAGGCTCATTCATTCCATGGCACTAAATAAATGTGACACCACATACTGTCTGTATAAGTGTTTATTAAAAGTGTTAACATGATATTACAAAGAATGAAAAGAACATTCCGCTTGGCAGATGCAGTTCTGGATCCAGATAATGCTTTGATACATCAGCTTCTTCTGATACTTGATTCTCAATCAACGCAAAACAATCACAATTATATTGTGGAGCAGCAAGTTATTTAACGTTTAACATCTTTGACATAAAATCATTTTTAAGGCATGTTTTCATGAACCTTAATATAAAATACACAAATTGAAGTTTTGCATAAGAGAAATCTAAAACAAGCAGACAATTAAAAAAAAAAAAAAGATAAAAAAAAAAGCTTTCTGGTAAACTACCTGTGACCAATTAAACAAATGCTTCAAAACAGGCATTAGACAAACAGACATTTAACAACATTTAAAGAGAAACGACACTGATAGACCACAGCACAAACAACAGTTAGTATTTGGTAATGATTGCCTTCTGCTCTTGTTCCAAACAGCATGCTGGTTTCAATCCTCTTGTTCCTCATTTTGCTTCTTCGGCAACTAGAAATTAAGACAACAAGCAGGAAAAAAAACAAAAAAAACAGATGTCATCAAGTTGCCTTGGATACCAGTAACCCTGATGAGGCTGCTGTAAACCAATGACGTTCTTACGTTTGACGGTCCCACGTTCTTAGTTTTCCTTCGCCCGTCGATATTTTCCTGATGAGTTGGTCTAGGTGAGAGAGAGAACATTTCGTTATAAAACTGTTTTAAAAACAAACAAACCTACAGTCCCTATACCCCTTCTACCTCCAGCACATCACTATCATCTCACCCCGCAGCTGTTGGTGAAAACCCCTTCTGGCTCTCCCCGAAAGGGGACTTGTTGCTGTCGCTGAGGGGAGACTTATGGCTGCTGCTGAAGGCAGAGAGCGCCCCGTCCCCCAGCCAGCCGTTCTGGGGCCTGTGCTTCAGCTGGGAGTCCCAGTTGGAGAGCTTCCCCTGGGGGGCCTGTCCGCTGAGGCCCCTGCTGTCCCGGGGGTTACGCGTCATCGAAGGCCTCTCCCTGTTCACCGCAAAGAGATCGTTCAAGGGGTCTCCTGCGGGGGCAAGCAGGGGTCACACAGGTTGGAGTTTTGTTTCATAAAAACAGACAGACCTTAAGGTCACACCACTCCTGACATGAACCACAATGTGATCCGTGTGGGATGAATAAAGTATCTTTAACTGCATCTTGAACAGGTTCTTTCTGCAGATTAATGTCAGTGTTTTTTTTGGGTGTGGAACCTCACCCTGGTGCGGCAGAGGGCCAGCTCCTGCACTCTCTCTGGGAGAAAGAGGCTTCTGGAAGGAGGATTTGGTCCCTTTATCCACTGGCTGTGCTGTGCAGGGCCTGTGCTCACATTTATCCTGCAGGAAAAGATCATGACACTCAACTGTGGATCACAGAACTGTGTTTATGTGCATGTGATGTATGGACAGACTGCTGTGATTGGTCAAATCTAGACCCCCCAGTTTGCTATGATTGGTCTAATCTAGACCCGAGTTCAAATCTACCCCTGGTTTGCTGTGATTGGTCAAATCTACCCCTGGTTTGCTGTGATTGGTCAAATCTACCCTCGGTTTGCTGTGATTGGTGTACCTGGTGGTGGAAGACGACAGCCTCTTCTAGAGCCACGCCGCAGAACTCACAGGGGATGATGACGTCCCCCTGTCGGGGACTGGAGGGGGGGCTGTCCACAAGAGGAGAGGCGGGGGGGCGCGGGAATGCAGCGAGGCTGGGAGAGGGGGTGCCAGAGGGGGGGGCATGCCTGAGGCCTCCGGCCCCCCGTGGGAGCCTGTCATCGCAGGGCGGAGACGGGGGCCGCTTACTGAAGGAGGCAAAGGCAGAGGCTGGGGAACAGCCAGTCTAGAAGAGGAGGAGAGAGGAGAGGAGGAGAGAGGAGAGGAGGAGAAGAGAGGAGAGGAGGAGAAGAAGAGAGGAGGAGGAGAAGAGATGAGAGGAGGAGAAGAAGAAGAGATGAAAGGAGGAGAAGAAGAGATGAGAGGAGGAGAAGAAGAAGAGATGAGAGGAGAGAGGAGGAAGAGATGAGAGGAGGAGGAGAAGACATGAGAGGAGGAGAAGAAGAAGACATGAGAGGAGAGAGGAGGAAGAGAATAGAAAAGGAGAAGAGATAAGATGAGAAGAAGAGGAGGAGAATAATAATACAATTAATAAAAACCACACGGCCCATACAAACCAAACATATCATACAGGCTATATTAGGAGATACAAAGTGACCGGGCGTTTTCGAAACGAGAGAGACTAGACAAGCAAACGGAAGTACCAAAACATCAACATGCACAGGAAGGAAACGGGGGGGGGGGGGGGGGGGTGTTACAAACCGCTGCCGTCTCCCAGGGAAACAGCTTCCCAACATGGCCTCCGTGCACACGCACCCTAATCTGGGAGAAGCAGAGAGACGAGACGGAAGCTACCGGAGAGACGAGCTGACGCCATCCGACTGACCTGGTGCAGGATGAGGTCCTCTTCTGAAAAGAGCTCCTCACAGAACTCACATGGCAACATGGCGTCTACATGGACAGACAGGAACACTAGTCTTTATTTCTATTATGAAACTGATACATTAAGATAATTAATGAAGAGGACGCTTGTAAGATAAGATAATAATGAACTGGGTATGTTTTGTATTGATTGAGTATTGATGTAAGTATTGAGTTAAAGTGCAACAGTTAAATGTGTGAGGGAGAGAATGGGGGTTTTATTAAAGCGTCTATCTGACCTGTGAGGTCATCATCTGGGGTCATGCTGGTGCCGGTGTTGATGTGATGGAAGTTGTTGTTGGTGGAAGGGTTTGAAGAGGAGGGGAATGTTTTGGACGTCCCCCCCAGCTGGTGGTCCCAGACGTCAGTCCAGAGGGCCCCGTCCCCCCCCACGTCCCCGTCGCTCTGCAGGCTCAGGGCCAGCATGTAGTCCAGGCTCAGGGTGTCGTCTCCTGGAGGCTGGCTCGCTGGCCAATCAACACTGCTGTTGATGTTTCCCAGCATGTGGGGGTAAACTACAGGAAGTTAAGGGTAAACAACAGGAAGTTATGGGTAAACAACAGGAAGTTGTGGGTAAACAACAGGAAACTATGGGTAAAGTACAGGAAGTTACGGGTAAACAACAGGAAACTATGGGTAAAGTACAGGAAGTTAAGGGTAAACTACAGGAAGTTAGATGTAAATAACAGGAAGTTATGGGTAAACTACAGGAAGTTAAGGGTAAAAAAACAGGAAGTTGTGGGTAAACTACAGAAGGTAGTCAGGTGGCTAAGCGGTAAGGGAGTCAGGCTTGGAGTCAGAAGGTTCCCGGTTTGAATCCCGGTGTCACTCACAGTGGTTGAATGCTGTGTTCCTGGGCCCAACGTTACTCCTCCCAGCAGGGTCAGTGGAAGCCATGGTGCTGTTGTGAACTCTGGTGTCCAGGGGGCGTGGAGGATGACCTTGACCCCCTGCCATCATGTTGTTGTTCTTGGGGCCTCCCTCCTGGGCCTTCAGACGGTTCCTGATGGAGTGGGCTTCGAACCAGGCTCCAGGGGCCTGGGGCTCTGCTGAGCTGTGAGATGCCCGGCTGTTGTTCCTCTCCTGGGGAGGAGTAAGGCTACCGCACAGGGCCGAGTGGACGTCCTGCTCTCTCAGCATCACGTTGGACTTGCAGAGGGGACAGGATTCGGTGCGGGTCCCGCAGTAATCCTCGTGTTGTTTCGATTGGCTGAACACGATCTCCAGGTCGCAGTACTGACAGGGGATCATCCTCTGACTACACTCTGAGTTCTGAGGAAGAGGAAGGGGGACAATTGGTCGCCATGGAAATGTCCAGAAATGCATTTACAATTAACGTGTAGTCATTTAGCAGATGCTCTTATACAGAGTGTCTCACAAGTATAGGTACATTCCACCCTGAGACAAGTAGGGTGAAGTGCCTTGCCCAAGGACATAACCTCATGTTGGCACACCCGGGAATTGAACTGGCGATTTCACAACAAATGCATGCAAAATAAAATAATAAAAAGACAGTAGAAGTCGGTGGATGTAGATTTCCCTCTTGGTTTTGCTCACTAACCTGATGAAGATCCATTTGACTCTTCTCAATATTCAAACCACATTTGCATTTTATCTGAAACGAAATTGAAAGTACGGTCGGACTACTGCGATGAAGGAACATTCATTCCACGTGCAAATGATTTTGTTCTGTGGAATATTGTTCTAGTCCGTAGAACCGTCTAGTACCTTGACGTGTTCCTGGTGTTTATGCATCTCCAGATCAGATCGTGGGATCGGCTCATGGCACACTTCACACAGGGAGATGTTTCGACGACAGTGGATTTCATGGGTTGTGAAATTTGCACCAGGAATGTCATGTTTGCTAAAAAAAAAAAAAAGATAGACCAAATAAACACAGAAGAGAAAAAACTTGGGGTTGAGATACAGATTAGTACAAGAATATTGAGTGATACATGTTTAATACTATTAATATGTATTTATATATATTTTTCCATTTATAATAATAGATAGCCCCCCTTACCAGTTAGCACAGAACTGCGTGCCATCATCAGCCATGTTTACTTTCAACTGGGGGACAAAAAGAAAGAAATAAGGATTCATAATAAAAGAGAGATAAAGTTTATATGACTGACAAACATTCCACAACACAACAAGCTAGTCTAGTGCTAAAGCTAGCTATTGTTATGAACATTAACGTTAGCCAGTTAGCTAGGGATACATGTTAGACAGATAAAATGTCCTGGTTTTATGCACTTATAATCAAACTTCTTAGCTAAATAGCTACAAGATAAGATATCTAATATAAGAAGATAGCTAACAGACCGATTCAACGAGTAGAAATGTGTATTTCCTTCACTAAAGTCAGAATTAAACACATCCATCACGCTTTCCGTACATCAGAGTACTACAGTTATTTTGACCATTTACTTACTTATTAGTTTTATTTGAAGTCTTTTAGATAGCAGGTTGTAGCAGGTTATAAAGTTTCCACCTTAGTATTTCATAGATGTGATGTTTCTATGTTGTTAAAAACAAGACTGTTGCTAAGATCACTTCCTGAAATATGACGTCAGAGGAAGTGGCTCCGTGCTCGCGCCTGGCGCGCGCGTCTCTTTCCAAAACTCCAGTTTTATCTTATAAGCAGAAAACATTAACTTTTTTAACCAGAAGCTTAAAGATATATATGGTGCTAAACACTATTTGTGTGCTCTATCTTCTTTACAGTTTTTTTTCACAGTACTGTTAAGTTATTGAAATACACAGAAGAGAACCACTATTTATGGGATGGAACAATCACATGGCAAACCAGAGGCAATTGTCTCAAATCTTATTTCAATAGATGAATTAAATCTTACTAATGTAATTCAAGTAATGCATTCGATGAATAGCCAATAGTCGATAAACCAAACAGTACGTAATAGAATACAAAACACCCAGTGTCTCATCAATGTTTATTTCGCTTGTCTCCTACCAATACTGTCATATCAGACACATTTTCTCTTTGATAAGGCACAGTTTTGTTCAGATAATGTCAATTATCATATATACAGCAGAAAAGGACGCGCTTGACACGTCCATCAGAATACAAATAAAAGACAAATCAATTTAAAAATGTTCATCCGATCAAAAGTTTCCCATTTTACTCTTACAAATATTGCATTCTGACTTATTATTAAATATGAAATGTAACTCAAATTGACAGCATGACATTCTAAAATGCATATATATATATATGTGTGTGTGTAAGAGAAAGCTGCGTAAAAGGTTAAGATAGAAATAAAAACTCTAATTAATCTAAGATGAAGGAGTTTATGGTCAAATCAGTCAAATTACAAGCCCTTTACAAGACATTCAATTCATGCATTTTGACAAAGATCCTATAAATCTCCAAGAGATTTTGATTGTTCTGGAACTGGATTAAGTCGAGACATCTCAAGCAACTGGTTAAGAGTAATTGCTTGAGAGGAAAAAAAAAAAAAAAAAAACATTATAAGTGGTGTTTATTTTGATGAAAGAAATGATCTTCCGGGTGACAAAAGGGCGTAGAAAATATTCCTGCTGTTTATGTCACACCATACTGGACAATCATTCATAAAATTAAAATAACTACATACATCTCATGTACAGCTATCTTTCTTAGATACTGGAACATTTGCAATTATTGCATTATGCATGCTGGGAGAGGAAAAAAAGCAAAGGTGGGAGTTTAATAAAATATTATCTTGATATTTAAAATACCAGCATGCACAAACCACATCCATATGTATTGTAGCAAAAAAAAAAATGAATTGAGGCACATTTGACTGAAATGACAGTAAAGCAAACTGAAGTTTTAAACTACCTTTCACGAGACAGTTCATGTTAACTTATAGAAATATCACTCGATGACATTGCTTAGTTTACATTCTATCATCCCTAAGTGGTTTTTAACTACGATGTACAAATATAATTTCAGATTTTTTAGAAATATTGGAAGAATATCTATGTATCAAGTTTATCAAAAGTCTCATTGTAAAACTGACATTATAAAGGAACCTTTCAGCTACTTTGCGAGAGAAACACATCAGGCAGATGCACAGTCAAAACAGAGAGTTGTTAAACGTTACTCCTAACACTTGAAATCTAAACAAAACCGATGTTTACAACGTAAAAAAGCTGTTTTGCATTTTGACCCCAGAAACCTCTTGGTCCACGAAGTGAGAACAAGGTGAAAGGTCCCAAATCATAGAAGTCTTCAAACCCCAAAACAATATTTCATAAACTAAACTCTCTGTTTACTTAATCTAAAAGACTAAAAGTGATCTCTGACATCGCGCATCTTTAAAACAATAACAAGTACGACGAACAGGGGAGCGAGAAATGGAACGGTTAGGGAACCACACAATAACATTGAAAGAAAGATGGGGGGGGGAGTGAGCATAAGATGAGGGAGAGAGGTAGCAGCAGAGAAGGGAAAGAGAGAGAGAGAGAGAGAGAGAGAGAAGGAGGAAAGAGAGGAAGAACAGGAGGAGGCACAAGAGGAGGATGTCTATCTGTCCTTGGAGCCCAGTTTTTCAATCAGGTCCTGCAGAGGAGCCAGTTCACGGCGGTCAATAAGGTTGAACTCCTACAGAGGCACAGAAACAGCAGTCAGTCAGTTAGTCAGTCAGTCAGTCAGTCATTGAACCACCCAGGAATACAGTTTACCATCTATACTGGTTTACTTAAACTCCACATGATCTAACTTGATGCAAAATCCTTGAGGTTTTAAGACTTTACGCATCTACAAGAAACAAACAAAACAATCCTCAACTTTCTTGTGATCAAGACAATACCGTTTTAAAAGCAACTGAGGTGTCATAGTTCATGTATAATGTCTCGATAGAGAATGACTCCTGGATGGGGGGGGGGGGGGGGGGGGGGACGTCTTGATTTTGAAAACAGTCTCCAGATGACTACACTCTGGACTGTGTAGTGAGGAATGTATCTGTCCTACCTGGACAAAGAAGATGAAGTGTTTGAAGGATGTGTTGAGGTGAGCCTCCTCCTGCAGCTGCATGACTGAGTCAAAGTGCTGGTGGTAGATGTGGGCGTACACCCGGAACAGACGCTTCAGGATGGTCTTGGCCACAGACATGAAGTTCTTAGGGAAAGGTACTCCTGTGGAGACAAGTTATATTACGGTTTTGATGATTATTATTATTATTATTATTATTATTATTATTATGTGCTTTCAAATGTCGGGAAGTGGATTATTGGTGTGTGAATGTTTTAAGATTATTTTTTTTTGAAGCAGACAAAGTTTCCATTCCATTCTAATATATTTCTTAGGAAAAGACACTCCTGTGGAGGCAGGGCAAGACAGACATGAAGTTCTTAAGGAAATGCCACTCCTACAGAAGCAGAACGAAACAGAAAAGCGTAATGCAAACAACAACAAAAACGTGACTGACCTATTTTGGAAGGGAAGAGCGTCTCGTCGTCGAGCTGATCCTGCACCCAGGTCATCAGGTAGTCGATGTACTTGGGAGCGGAGCATTTGATTGGCTTCTTTATGTTCGTGCCATCCGCCCAATGATACTCATACCTACAGGTGAAGAAGCATTGGCTTAGCTGATGCTACGCTAATGTGAGAGGTTCCTTGACATTGGTAGACTATGCTACTACTTTAAGAGACAGTGGGTGTTGAAATTGCTTTTTTCTGGTTTCCCTGGTTATGTAAGGAAGCAGGGTGCTTAGGGGATATGGAATTTAAGTTTTGACGCACTCAAGTGCTGTTCAACTCTACAGAAGAGCACAGTTTGTGTGCCAAGGAGATATTTAGGACTGGAGGAAGGAAGCTGCGTTTCCGCTGTGATCTTAGTAGCAGAGGGAAGGAGCATTTCTCTGCATTTAAGACGTACAAACAGATCATAGATAAGGCAGATGACCCAACTTTAAGGAAGTGACAGAAATAAATATGAAACTAAATATCGAGATCCCTGCAAAAAAAACAGAGGAGCAAAAAAAAATATATATAGCGGTGCAGTTTACATAGCAATCAGGTCTCATGAGAAAACTCTGGGAACGCCATTCGGAGCCTGGACACCCCCGTTAGTTCACCATACCTTGGACCTGCAGACATGACTGAACAGCTTGTCTCCGTGCAGAACTCTGTGATGGTACCGTATAACATGTTGATCTGGTTGAAGAAATCCACAGCTGTAAAGTGGAGAAACATCCAGAACTACTGTTATTTTCCCCCCAAAGCATCACAACTTCATGGACTTCCAGAGACACAATCTGAGATGCAATTGACAATCAGTCTACCAGTGATGTTACACAACTATTGTGGATGCCTGTCTTCCAAAATGATTCTATCCCCAAAACCACACTAGGTGCGATAAAGTGTAGCAGTCCAGAAGAAAACAGGTGCATTTCTTTATGGTACTATTACATTGAATCCACTTACTGTTAACTGCAATCCACTCATTAAGATCTTCACCCTCCGGTAACATTACAGCCTGTCTAAGATTTCCACTGCCCAGGGTGGCCTCAGCATGTTTCAACAGCTCATACTGATGGGATCCTTCAGGGATGTTTTTCTTAGGTTTGAAGGTCTTGGATGAGCGATTCCCACTGCGGAAAAAGGCACAATATAGATCACTTAATTGCAAATATTGGAGATATGAGACGTTTTCACTTCTTAACTGGTGCAACGTTAGACCACGATCATCTGAACTCCTTCCTGTTTTGGAAGTTTTTCTGTTTCACCACAACACAAGTCGACAAAATAGCCTCTAAACTTTTAATTTCAGACATGACAACGATGGGATATTGTAATAATAACTTAGGTTGATGGTTAGTTAGTCTAGCTGGGTAAAGAAACAACATTATTATGTTTAAATAGGCCAATTAAATGACTGTGGTTAGTTAGCTTCTAGTAGCGAGTTAGCTTTGAAATTAACTAGCCAACTATCCGCACTAACTAGGCCATATACGGGTTGAAACCACAAATTAAGTCGAAATATATGGTGTTTATGTGTCGTTTAAGATAGTTTGAGCACATTTAGACAACCTAGCTAAGAGTTACTCACAATAAGAAGCTCATCGTTGGCGAACTTTCGAGTTGGTGGACAGAACGACGAAGATCCAAACCTTTTTACTAAATGAACTCAAAAACACACTGATTTCTATTCGCAACGTTGGCAACACGACTGATAAAAGTGTAGTTTGATAGACAACTATTATATATGTATTTAAAAAAAACAACCTTTTGTCCCACCGAGCTAAAGAAAAACTGGTGTTTTTTGTGTGTTTGTGTTGGTTTCTTCAGTCGACGGTTTGTGTGCAGGCAGAGAGTTCATGGGTTTTAGTCACGATGCAGCACCGCGGTGCGCCTTATCCACCGGATTGACGTGTGGAGTTACTTCTTTTTTTCTCTTCCTGGCAGGAACCTTCAACAGAGAAGAACAGATATGAACGCGTGTCAGTTATGGAAGTATGCTTGTATGTAAATTTATTATTTTGATATAGGTTTAGTCTAGGGCGTAGGAACCGGGGGGGACGGAGGGGACGTGTCCCCTCCAATGTTGGAGACAGGCGCATTTGTCCCCCCCAAAAATTATACTGCAAAATATTTGATTTCGAAATGTTTTACTTGTTAGCTTTTATTTTGAAATCGCAACACAGCGTCTTGTCACCGGCCCCATGAATGGTTTTGTGTGCCCCCCGCGGAGCCTTTAAGGCAGCGCGCAGGGTTGGAGTTTAAGGCATTCACGTTGGAAGTGCCTTCGAATCGCTACCTAGAAGGCTAAATTAAGGGCATAAAATAATTTCGGACACCGGCCCGCCTCCGTCCCCTCAACCGCTCAGAGTGTTTGAGATGCGGGTGTCTGCCTACTAGCGACAGGTCAGAGAGCCGTGAAGATGAAAAGACAGCAGCAGCTCAGTTTAAATGATTTCTTTCTCCAGGGCACGAAAAAAAATAAAGGAAATGTGAGTTGGTAATACTTTTGCCCAGGAGGGTAATTATAGTTTCTGTCTAACGTTAGACTTATTGATGTTAAGATGACAACATCTAACTAGTACACTCTTCTTGCTAGGTAAACGTTGTTACTATGACCGTTACTAGCCAACGGTTGCTGGCGAAGATTTGGTGGACTTTCCAGTAACGTAAAAGACAAAAAGAGATTTGATTTAAGATAACTGTAAAAAGAACATTATTTTCCTATTACAGTTTGTCTCAGTTGCTTTGGTGCTTTTCTCAGATCAGAATGAACATTCTCATAACTATTAGTTCAACCTCCGCAACATTTAGTCATTTGCCAGAATGATTTACCTATATGTTCAGTTACAATATGTCCTATTATATTGTTCCCATTTGTGCACAGCTCTACCAAAAGGTGTTTTATTCTGTTTGTTCTAAATAAGCGACTGAAGTATGAATTTAAACAATAAAATAAATTACAAACATGATTTTTTAATATTGCACTAGCTTTCACATCAGTATTTATCTATGCCTTATTCATCTCCACTGCTTTCATATTAGAGATCAGATGAAGTTCAGCTGGACATTCACAGTGAGGGAGATGCAGGGAAAGCCAGCACTGCAGAGTTGCAGGTAGGTGCTACAGTATAAAGTGAGGTGATGTTAGGTTGTTGATCATGAGAGGAAGGTTTTAACATGATAATAAGGGAACAGTGAAAAGTACAAACATGATTTTAATATTCGTCCCCCCCAATGTTAAACTCCTTCCTACGCCCCAGGGTTTAGTCAACATTTTTATAAAGTTGGTAAAAAAAGAAGAGAGATATAAATATAAAGACCCTTAATTTCACTACATTTTTATTTATTTTTTCCCCTCCCCTCTCTTTCTTTCCTCGAATAGACTGGCCTTTGGCACATATGTAAATAGACATAATACCTCCTCCAGAAGCTCTCGGTATGTGAGGCGGGGCCCCCATGCTGGAAGGCAAATATAGCTGACGTAGGAAGGGAGGGGGAACCGGGACCGGTGCTTTAAAAGCATTTCCAGCCACCTTGGTCGCTCTTCCACTGTCTCACCGTGTCCCTCTTCCTCACAATAACCCTCACAATAAATAACATGGCAACGCTTAGAGCTTTAAGGAGATTGTGCCAATTCTCACAACATCAAGTGTGTAGTCTACATACATCTGCATCAAGGTAAGAACATTATCCATTCTAGATCAAGCTCTTATTAAACATGAAGTGTAAAATAGCCTAAGTACGATTTAGATGGAAGCACTAGAACACTACGTGACTTCCTGTTGCTTAACGGTTAACCGAGTCTGTGTTTTGTCCTTAATCTTCCCTGTGAATTCACAAATACTTTAGATCGTAAACTTAGGCTACGTTGCTTCAAGTATAAACTGTAGATTTTTTTGCAGGATGGGGTATTACATAACGTTTCAATTAATGCATTATAGCCATTGAAAGTGTCGCCCCTAGTGGACATACTGAGGGCATACAGCCGGCTGATGAAATCGCAACCCGCGCTTGCATGCAGTCCAAGACCCCCCCCCCCCCCAGTCAGAGATATACATTATGCGACTTATAATACGAAACATGCACCGTACACTCTGTGCGTGCACGCACCGGCTCCTTTTTGCAAGATTCAATTACTCCCACTGTAAAGCTTATGTTTCCCGTGTCGTGTTTTATTTGAGCCGTACTCTGTACAGCACGTCCCTCGTGATTAATGTTGGATGTAATGTTCCACACATCGTCCCACAACACAAACCGCATGATGACTGATCATTCTTTAAAAGGTTGCACGAGATGCTTCGAAGACCTTCTAACTATCCCTGCAGAAAACGTTATGCACGATTTACTGTACAAATTATAGTTGAGTGAGTGCATGAAATGGTTTAAAGGATCCTAATATCAACAAGCATCACCCCCTCTGCAAAATAAACGTTTGAAACTATCTTGCAAACACTATGATAGAATGGAATTACGCTCAATTTATCAAGATGGTTAATTAATGGTGGCAGAATCAATAGATGGTTACATCACTGTTGATGGTTCATTACACCTCAGCTATTACTACACTGTGTATGGCATTACATAAGGGTATTTCTCTGTCAGGGCATTTGAAATATGATTTAAACTGTCACTCTAGTACCTACCAGTGACAGCCATTGGCCTGGAATCGTGGAAATATGTTCCCCAAAAGCATCTCAGATTACAGTGAGAGTGTAACTTGAATTGCCCCCAACAAACTGTAACTGTAGTTGGTCTTAAAAAAGGTCTTCACTGCTTAGAGGGAGATTCTAACAAGAGCTCTAGCAGGCCCTATCTACTTTACTTGACAACTATCCAACAACACAAAACTATTCTGGGATGGATGTTGTCAAGGATGAACTACATTAACATTTAGCAGATGCTCTTATCCAGAGCGACTTACAGCAAGTACAGGGACCTTCCCCGGAGGCAAGTAGGGTGAAGTCCCTTGCTCAGGACATAACATAATTTTGTACGGCCGGGAATCGAACCCGAACACAGAAAAGAGGAAGATGGATACACCTTATCATACCCCCAACATGTCAATCTGACCGTATAGTGTGTCTCTGTGCTTGCTAACCCTCCAGACAGGAAGCGGTGGTCATCTCAGGGAGGAAGTTGGCCCGTCAGATCAGAGAGGAAGCGAGGAACGATGTGGAACAGTGGGTCTCTGCCGGTAACCGTAGACCCCACCTCAGTGTGGTGCTGGTGGGAGACAACGCAGCCAGTCACTCCTATGTTCTGAATAAGACCCGGGCTGCAGCTGATGTTGGTGTGTACACACACACACACTTTCTTACACACACACACTTCTCTCTGTCTGTCACACACACACACACTTTCTCACACATACGCTCTCTGTCTGTCACACGCACACACTTTCTCACACACACGCTCTCTCTCTGTCTCTCTCACACACACACACACATACACTCTCTCTCTCTCTCTCTCTCACACACACACACACACACACACACACAAAACACACACACACACACACACACACACACACACACACACAGGCTCTGTCTCTGAGTTACATTGTGGCCTCTAAGGTTCCATCACCTCCCTGTGTTCAGGCATCAGCAGTGAGACCATTCTGAAGCCCTGCTCTGTGACGGAGGAGGAACTGATGGAGCTCATTTACAACCTGAACACAGACCACCGTGTGGATGGCCTGCTGGTCCAGCTGCCTCTGCCAGGTACGCCGGGGGCGTGGCTACAGGGGGTGGGGCTACAGGCTTCAGGGGAAAGGGCACTGCTTACCTCTGTGCTTACCTCTCTCCCAGAGCACATTGATGAGCGTCGCGTCTGCAATGCCGTGTGTCCCGGCAAAGATGTTGACGGTTTCCATGTGGTCAACGTGGGCCGGATGTGTCTCGATCAGTCCACCATGCTGCCCGCCACGCCTTGGGGAGTCTGGGAAATAATCAAACGCACAGGTGAAGCACTGACAGGGAACCAGGTTACAGCATTAAGTATTATTACAAAGCCTCTCTCTTAACGCATGACTGTTGGTTATGTATGTGCTTGTTTAACAGGTATTCCAACTATCGGCAAGAATGTTTTGGTAGCGGGACGGTCCAAGAACGTGGGCATGCCCATCGCCATGCTGCTCCACACAGACGGACGCCACGAGAGGCCTGGAGGTGAGTTGGGCGGAGCCTGGTCCTCCACGCTTTGGTTGGGTTTGAAAAGTGCTGACGTACAAACCTAACGCACCCCCTGGTCTGCAGGTGACGCCACGGTCACCATCTCTCACCGGTACACTCCTAAGGAGCAGCTTCGTCAGCACACCAAAATAGCAGATATCATCGTGGCTGCTGCAGGTACGAGTCCTTCTCTTCTCATGGGTCTCTCCCTTCTCCTCTCCTGGATCTCTCCCTTCTCTTCTCCTGGGTCTCTCCCTTCTCCTCTCCTGGATCTCTCCCTTCTCTTCTCCTGGGTCTCTCCCTTCTCCTCTCCTGGATCTCTCCCTTCTCTTCTCCTGGGTCTCTCCCTTCTCCTCTCCTGGATCTCTCCCTTCTCTTCTCCTGGGTCTCTCCCTTCTCCTCTCCTGGATCTCTCCCTTCTCTTCTCCTGGGTCTCTCCCTTCTCCTCTCCTGGATCTCTCCCTTCTCCTCTCCTGGGTCTCTCCCTTCTCCTCTCCTGTGCTTGTGAGGCTGAGAACCTCTTTCGCTCATGCTCATCTCTCCTGCGTTCTCCCTAACTTCGATGCTTCTCCACGACTCCTCAGGGATTCCGAACTTGATCACGGCCGACATGATCAAGGAAGGTGCTGCTGTCATCGACGTTGGCATCAACAGAGTCCTGTGTCCTCTCACTGGCAAAAACAGACTGGTCGGGGATGTCGATTTCGAAGGTGAGGCCTCCGTCCAGACTGGATTTATCTAGTAAAAAAAAGAGTAAAAAAACCTCCACATGACATTAGACATGGCCGGCTGAAAGTGCGTCCTTTATCCCTGTGTGCAGGTGTGAGGCAGAAGGCTAGCTTCATCACCCCGGTCCCTGGAGGGGTGGGGCCTATGACGGTGGCCATGCTGATGAAGAACACCATCAAAGCAGCTAAAAACGTCCTCCTCACCCCCCCTGAGAGAGTTCGCATGGTGGCTGCCTCCTAAGAGGTCGTGGTCTCTATCTGAACCACCGTGATACATTCCAACCCCTCTCTCTCTCTCTCTCTCTCTCTCTCTCTCTCTCTCTCTCTCTCTCTCTCTCTCTCTCTCTCTCTCTCTCCTCAGAGAAACTCTGCAGACTCTCCTTGCACACAGGCTCGGAATGTCATAGCTTTAAAGTTCTTACTGCTGACATCGCTATTCTGGCGAAGCAGTTTCAGACTGTTACGATTCACCGTGTCGCAGCTACTATATTTATTATTTTCTAGAAAGAGGAAGAAAAAACTTTTCAACTTGCAACAAAATCAGGATTGGGTTTCAAACCGATGTATTCATGTTACTGCTGCAGTTATCTTTTCAGTTTCAAAAATGAAAGGTATAGAAGACCATTAAGGACTTTTCGTTACAAGAAATATTAACATTAAAACTGACTGAAGCATTGTATGCCTAAAGTATTAGGCATAGCAAATTTGTTTAAAACACTACAGCTTTAAATTTACAGAGTTTCACAAATGCCTTTTGTAAATACGATTTTGAAGTTAACATTATTACAAGATGTGTTCTTCAGGTTGTACTGAAAGTTATTTACTCATAATGTACACAACTGGAGTAAGGCAACATTAAACATTTATATATTTCAGTTCTGTGTCTGTAGAATTTATTATACCACCATACATCAGCCAATGACTATAAATGACTGTTCTCTTGGTGTGCCAAGGACAGAAATAGCTGTTAGATTGATGTACCATCTGTGTACCAGTATATGACTGAATATGAATATTATATGAACATCGTATAATATGTATTTTATATACGTAGAGCCATTTTAAATTATTGAATCATTTTGACTAAACTACCAAACGGGTTTTTAAGAGATCTTGAAATACATGAACCTTTGAACGAACTCTGTCCTGAAAATAAGACGAGGAAAGAGTGTTGCCATTTGAATGTTTCCACGGGGACATTAATACGGAACGGTAACACTTCCGTGCATTCCGGAAACACAAGGGGGACGACATAAATGTTTACACCGAAATGAAAACAATGGTGGCAGAGATTTAGGCTGGAAGATATCAGAGGTTTTTCCCACATAATCAACATGGATCGCAGCAGATCCCGTGACAGATCTGAGAGCAGCAAGAGAGGTAGAGATCAAGTGAAAGATCAAGTTAAAGACAAAGTGAAGAAGAAGCGGAGAAGGTCTCACTCATCTTCCTCTTCATCATCCAGCAGCAGCAGTCCTGCTCCCCCCAAGAAAGCCTGTAAAACACCAAAGAGTCAAGGTATGTTGGGTTATATCATTATTTTATATTATTTATCATATAGTTTTTCCTTCTTTCGCCTCTTAACATTTTGTGTGCCACAGATGGGAAAGTTAAGAAAAAGAGAAAGGCTTCTTCATCCTCTTCCAGTTCGTCTTCCTCTTCCTCGTCTTCTTCAAGTGACGAAAAGTCAAAGAAAAGGAAAAGAAAAGCCAAGAAAAGGAAATTGAAGAAGCAGAAAGCTAAAGAGAAAAAAGCATTGAAGAAAGCTTTGAAGAAGGAGAAAAAACTAGCGGAGAACTTAAAGAAACTCGAAGAAAAAGTGAACGCGAGCGCCAAACCCGTCCAACCTCCCCTAGACATCCTGCCGTGTTTTGGGACGTGGTTAAGTGATGACGCCACGGAGGAACACGGGCCAGGTAACCATTACAAACACATGTCAAAATGACAAATGATTCAAAACTAAACCCGACTGACTCATTCAGTCACAGCACATCAGAATACCAGACCTAACAGGTGTGTGTGTGTGTGTGTGTGTGTGTGTGTGTGTGTGTGTGTGTGTGTGTGTGTGTGTATATGTGTGTGTGTGTGTGTGTGTATATCTCCAGCGATGACCGATGAACAGAAAGCGAGACTTTCGACCAAGAGGCCCATTACCAAAGAAGAGTACGAAGCCAAGCAGAGCATCATCCGCAGGGTGGTCGACCCAGAATCCGGACTCACCAGGTAAACCATGTCTACCCTCCAGAAACTTCCCTGCTCCCTTCATTCTGAGGTCTGTTGGATGGTGACCTCCTGCTTAACCCCCCCCCCATCCTTCTGACAAACACACACAGGCTGGTAAGAGGGGAAGGGGAGATCATCGAAGAGATCGTCAGTCGAGAAAAACAGAAAGACCTCAAAAAGGTCTGTTTTAAACTTCCTCAAGATGACTTCATAAAAAGATATTTAGCGCAAGAACAAGACGGTTGAAACAAAGATGTGACAGTGTGGAGCTACTTTTCTGACTTCAGTCTTCTATCCGCAGCAATCCACTAAGGGAGATGGGAAGTCCTTCCAGAAGAAACTTGGGCTGAAAAAGTAGCAGAATCTCTGTTTCGTGTGTTCCGAGTTTTGACCATGAAGAGTCATGTGACCATCTTGACCATGGCCAGGGGACGATTAGAGTTATCAGCGGCTGAAGATGCGCTGCCAATCACATTATAGTTGTGTGTGTGTGCATGCGTCATGTAGTTCACAAAGTTCTCATTCCTTTTGACTTGTAAACTACAGGGTTTTTTTTTAAGTCACCTGTGTATTTTTTAATTTTAGAATTATTAAATGGGTTTTAACACAATTGTCTCATATTGTTTCTGTCAAAGTCAATTAACGTGAAGTCCCCCCACCACAATAAGAAACCACCAGTTACACATATTCTTCATCCTTTCTTTATACACTGTACATGAAAACACAAAGAATAAAAAGGAGCTGTTGAAAATGTAAGAGTTACACAAAGTAAAAGGTATTTTAACATTTACTGAGGTAAAGAAAACGGACGTTTTAAAATAAGAACTGTGGAATGAGATGATATCTGTTAAAAAGAGCTTTTCGGTTGATTGGAATTACCTGCTGATTGGTTCTCACCTGTGACCTGTACAGGAGCCTATGTACATCTGGAGTACTTCGTATCAACAAAAACATGGCGGATCAATACCCTGTGGGAAATTCTACTGAACAGTAAATTCAACTGAAGCGTCTAACCAGGTGGTTAAGAAAATGAGCAAAAAAATGATCAAAGACTCTGGTCATGCCTATTAGTTTCAGAACAAATGGAGATTGTCTTTACCAGACAAGATACTTAAAAGTGTTTTGTATGCTATGGTTACATTATCTGGATGTTCCGGCGCAGTTGACTTAATTAGTTTGGTTGTCTAAATTAATAATGCATTATAAATTAAGAAATTGTCTTGATCTTCAAATCTGCAAATGCCAAACCGGCGTCTGCATATGTGATTACAGTACAGAGACTTTCAGATGGATTGTGTCTACTTTGTGTCTTCTTAATCACTGTACAAGCGAGAAAAAGGATGAATTGACAGCAGATGTCTGACATTTTAGGACAGAGGCGAAAAGCAAAGTAACTAGACCAGTAACCAACTCTCTCTGTCATAACTCCACCAACACAACCTTGCTTCTACTGGGACCACCTTACAAGTATAAAATAGTTTAGTAGATTCATCTAGTCTGTGTAATCTACCGTAGTAGTAGACTTTCAAGGGCAGACATTCTACAACTGTGAAAGCATTTAGCCTCCTTCTCTTTAACGCTTTAAGTTGCCATTAGCAGCTAGGCTACACTTGCATGTCCCTCTTCTTTGATTGTCGTTACATTGCATTATCTACTCCCATAAATCTGTCATACCCGAACCTGGCTGACGTCACACCGTCTCACCAACACCTTCCTTCTGATCTGTGATGTCCAAAGGGAGAGTTAGACCAAGGAGTCCGAGAAGATCACATGAAACAACTGAGATAATGAAATAAATCTTAACTCAAGTTAAGTCTATTCTAAAACTCTATAGATGCTATATGCCAAAGCATAATTTACAGTATCTACAAAAGGACTCCCCTTTTAACCAAATATCTATGAACACATTCAATGCCTCATGTACAGCCAAGGGACAACAAGACATACTGTATCCCAAATGTTCCAAGTATCATACAAACATATGTCACATTATTTCATAATCATACAATTCTGGTGATTTGCATCAAACAAAGTGGTAAAAATACAACACTGTCAGTCAGAATGCCTCTGCTGTGAATGACTGGCTGCAGAATATGAAGACGTAAATGAACCTGAAAAAGAACACTGTCCATTTCTAAATCACCAAAGGAATATAGTATATCTATGTGTTTATGTTATCCTTGTCCTATTAAATTATATTCAAAAACCGTCCCAACGATTCCCAGTGTTTCCATCTCGTCACAATCCCTCAAATAAACCAGACTTCATCTACAATATAATACAATATTATTATGTACAAACCATGGTAATCTCTCGATTTATACAATTACACCACCTTGCTTAACACAGACATAGTGTCAAATCTTACCACATTGATGTCAAACTCGTGCAATCTAGGGGCCAAGAGGGTGCAGGTTTTCACTTCTACCAAGCACTACACCAGCTCATTTCTCCAAGCAGAGAAACTCGTTAGTGAAATCACCTGGGTGAAAACCTGCACCTGCAACAGCTTACCAAAAATATCTGGACATCATGAATTCAGTTCATATACAGTATACTCATATCTATACTTCTAGCTTTTGGCAAATTTAACTTACAGTCATATACCTTTTTTTTCGGAGTAAGAAAATAAGTATGCTCACTGTATAGACAAGTCAAGGATAGCAGAGCACTGTTAAAAATAACGACGCATCATAACTGCAACTGTGACCAACGCAAGACTAATAATACGATGAACGCTGATTTATACACGAGAATTCATGTGTTTTGGCTGAAAATTCTGTGTTTGCAGTGACTGCACACTGTAGCATAGCATGCTGGGTAATGACACACCTGTGTGTAGCAGAGTTGTGTGTTAACAACACACCTGTGTTACAGTTACCCTGCAGCTGATGGCTGCATGAGAACACACTGAGGTTTACGCTGACTAAGAAATATGAAAATGGTGCCACTTTCATTCAGAATCCTTTCTATTTTTACTGTCGCTTGTTTATTGTTTTTGCACATGCATCTTCCACGGTTAAATAACTTCTCTATTAAAACACCTTCCATCTCTTAAGTCAGTAAAAAAAAGAAAAGAAAAAAAAGAAGTAAATTGTTTTGTTGGTGCTGCGTTTGAAAAAAACATTGGTTTGTAGCACCTCAATGCTTCACCTCAACCTGCTTCGTTTCTCTCAGGCCTCCAACCATCGCCTGGTTCCCTTTGCTAACCCACCCTCACAACACCAATATCAGTTCACCCACATCTCCATCCCCCCTCTCCCCCTCCATCCCCCATCCCTCTCCCCCTCCACCCTCCCTCTCTCCACCCATCCCTCTCCCCCTCCTCTTATTTTGCATTAAAAGCTCCAGGCTCCAGCTTAGTGCTCCCGCTGCGTCCGAAGCAGCTAGCTGCGAGGCTCATGCTTCGCTGGGCTGGTCCCTGGCCGTGACTCTGGCTCCTCTCCAGCCGCTCCCTCTCCACGCGCTCCGTGTCCGACTGGCTCTGCGTGCGCTCCGGCCGGCCGTGGGATGGCCCCCCTCCCGTGGGCGAGGTCGGGGCCGGCTGGGCGGAAATGGTGCGCAGCAGGTGGTTCCGCTTGCGCAGGAAGTCGCTGTTGGTTCCCAGGCCGAAGCTGCCTTTCCGCAGAACCATGCGGGCGCTGCTGGTTTTGGCGGGTCGGGAGCGGTGGGTGTACTCCAGCTGAGACAGGTGAGCGGCGTACCCCTCTGTGATGAACTGTGGAGACACACACACACACACACACACACAGGGACTGCATTTCAAACGATTCATTCGGGTGCGTTGGAGGCAGGGAAACATCTCTAGAACAATCCGAACCAGTGGGTGCTGAGGACCAGGGCTGAAGACCACCACCACTTTAACAGACACTTCTCATTCTGA
Source organism: Neosalanx taihuensis (assembly GCA_030340665.1). Taxonomy (NCBI): domain Eukaryota; kingdom Metazoa; phylum Chordata; class Actinopteri; order Osmeriformes; family Salangidae; genus Neosalanx; species Neosalanx taihuensis. The sequence continues at coordinate 7,914,235 of CM059309.1, read as the reverse complement.
CTAGATGCTAGGAGTGTTCTGGGTTTATTTAATACCCAAGCTGAATGTGGAACAATCTAGACAGAGCCACAAGTCCAGTGGAGAACCATGAGCAGAACGCAGAACATCTAGAGTACCTGGCACTGGTTTAACATCTTCTTGGATGGACGGCCAACGATGTAGATCTGGGAGGAAGTGAGACCAATGGCTGTGTAGACGGAGATGTCTTTAGTCGAACCGTAGCCGGCGATGATCTTCATGTGAGCCTGTGGAAACCAAACACAGTCAAAGGTCAGATTTCTGGTTCTGTTATCTCTTAATCTTTGCCTGTCCTAACTTTTGCCACACCCTCTATCTCCCACCCCTCCTCACACCCATCCCCCTACCCCCTCACCACCCTGACCTCTGTGAGAGACTTGAGGAAGTTGGCCTTGTGGCGGAGGGGGTCGTGCACCAGGCCGTCGCAGAAGGACACAATGCCGTGGGGGAAGTTGTGCTGAGACAGCCAGGCCACCACACGCTGCTTCTGCATGTCTGGACGACCCGTCACATAGATGATGAGGTAGCCCAGGTCCTGCCAGTGTCTGAGGAGGCAGGGAGAGACCAGGAGAGAGACAGGAGAGAGACCAGGAGAGAGACCAGGAGAGAGACAGGAGAGAGACAGGAGAGAGACCAGGAGAGAGACCAGGAGAGAGACAGGAGAGAGACCAGGAGAGAGACCAGGAGAGAGACAGGAGAGAGACCAGGAGAGAGACCAGGAGAGAGAGCAGGAGAGAGACCAGGAGAGAGACCAGGAGAGAGACCAGGAGAGAGACAGGAGAGAGACCAGGAGAGAGACCAGGAGAGAGAGCAGGAGAGAGAGCAGGAGAGAGACCAGGAGAGAGACCAGGAGAGAGACCAGGAGAGATCAGGAGAGACCAAGAGAGAGACAGGAGAGACACCAGGAGAGAGACCAGGAGAGAGACCAGGAGACACCAGGAGAGACCAGGAGAGACCAGGAGAGAGACAGGAGAGAGACAGGAGAGAGACCAGGAGAGAGACAGGAGAGAGACCAGGAGAGAGACCAAGAGAGAGACAGGAGAGAGACCAGGAGAGAGACCAGGAGACACCAGGAGAGAGACCAGGAGAGAGACCAGGAGACACCAGGAGAGAGACCAGGAGAGATCAGAAGAGCCAGGAGACACCAGGGGAGATTAAAAGAGACCAGGAGAGAGAGCAGGAGAGAGACCAGGAGAGACACCAGGAGAGAGACAGGAGAGAGACAGGAGAGACAGGAGAGAGACAGGAGAGAGACCAGGAGAGAGACAGGAGAGAGACCAGGAGAGAGACCAAGAGAGAGACAGGAGAGAGACCAGGAGAGAGACCAGGAGACACCAGGAGAGAGACCAGGAGAGATCAGGAGAGCCAGGAGAGACCAGGGGAGATTAAAAGAGACCAGGAGAGAGACCAGGAGAGACCAGAAAGGAGACATGGGGAGGACAACAAGGGGCACAAAAACAAATACAATCATGGTTGGCATGATTTTCTTCAAGGTTTATATCAGATAGTGATAGTGTCAGAGGAGAGACAGGTACCTGACCACATCCACGGCTCCGGCCCGCACCTTGGGGTCGCTCCCCATGATCGACACGCTGGCAGCAAACGAGCCGTCGATACTGAACACCACGAACTCTGTTCCATTAGGAAGCACCGTCAGGTAGCTGTCTGCAAATGTGTGGTCCCCCCTGAGACAGACAGACATGGAGACGGACACAGAGAGAGAGAGACAGACAGACAGAGACAGACAGACATGGAGACAGACATGGAGACAGACAGAGATAGAGACAGACAGAGAGAGAGAGAGAGACAGATAGACAGACAGACAGAGACAGACAGACAGACATGGAGACAGACAGACATGGAGACACACAGACAGACAGAGACAGACAGGATTGGTCAGGACATTTTGTTTTCCAAACTCCAACCCACTGGGGGACAGAACGAACCAAAACAGTAGGCCTGGGGGGGGGGACCCACTCAAGGTGGTCTTACCTGACCACCATTTTCACAGGGTAGACTCCGATTCCCAGCTTCCTGTCCTCAGGGATGACGAACGACACCCGGCCGCTGCTATTGGTCAGCTCCGTGTCGAAAAAGACCCAGTCTCCAGAGGGGGGCTGAGTCATGATGTGGAGATCCACCTTCACACAGGAGGAGCAGACAGTCAACACCCACAAAAACATCTTGCTTTATGTTCACAATCGTTGTGTTATGCATTTATAGTTCTTCCCTTGGCACTTATTGGTTCTCATGATGTATGATTCACAATCTAAAAAACCCACTGTGTTCGGGGTCTGCTCAATGACTGATGCTCTTTGTAAAAGCTCTCTCTTGTAAGTCGCTTTGGATAAAAGCGTCTGCTAAATGAATACATGTAAATGTAAAAAGCCAACAATTAATGTGATTACAACTTAATACGCAAGGAGCTGAATGTGGAGGGTGAGGGTGTAGTGAACCCACCTTCTCCCCAGTCAGGGTGACCATATCCAGGGGTCCGTACATGAAGCGCCCTGCCAGCAGCTGCTGGCTCCCCTCCGTGAACACGGCATCACTCATGCGGTGATTGGCTGTCACGTTCTGTCACAAACACACGGCCAAAAATACAAAGGAGGTCAGCTGACAGGGGTGGGGGGGCAGAGAGGTGTTCAGGTAGCGTCAGGGTTCTAGAACAGTAGCTGTGTGATCTAGAGCAGATCTTGAATTGAAGCTGCTCTCTGAATATGATGTGACGGCTGGACCAACCCTGATCTTGACGTGGGTCCTCTTGCGGAGCCACTTCTCGCGGGGTTTGGACGGGGTGAACTCTGACACCTCCTTACCGTCCAGCTCCAGGATGCTGGAGTTATCGTGCCTCATCACCTGCAGGACAGACACACGATGATGATCTGTGAGGTGTGACAGAATCAGCTGGAAAAGCTCTACGTTAAATCTCTCTTGTTTAAAAAAACCCTACTTTTTTATTTAGAGAATACAACTAACCAAACAAATTTAAAAAGCTATTTGATGTTTGTATAAACTTGTGTGTACTGTGTGTATCTCTTGTGTGTATCTCTGGCTTGTTGTGGTCAGGAGCATGTGTGCGTGTTGTGGGTGTGGGTTGTTGTGGGTGTGGCTTGTTGTGGTCAGGAGGGTGTGGCTTGTTGTGGGTGTGGCTTGTTGTGGGTGTGGGTTGTTGTGGTCAGGAGGGTGTGGCTTGTTGTGGGTGTGGCTTGTTGTGGGTGTGTGCATGTTGTGGGTGTGGCTTGTTGTGGCCGTGGCTTGTTGTGGGCGTGGCTTGTTGTGAGCGTGGTTTGTTGTGGGCGTGGCTTGTTGTGAGCGTGGCTTGTTGTGGGCGTGGCTTGTTGTGGGCGTGGCTCACCTGTCGCAGCAGGAAGGACACCACGTCTGTGGACTCCCAGTAGGAGGCGTGGAACAGGTGGGGCAGCGCCACCGTGGGGAAGGCTGTGAGCGCGTCGGGGCAGTACAGGGCAAAGTCTATCCTCTTAGTACCCCACCAGCGAGCTGCGACTGCATCAAGGGGGGAGAGGTGTATGGGTGAGGATGGGGGAGAGAGGGAGGGGGGGGAGGGGGGAGACCTGCCTGGGTCACTCCCAGGAAGAGGGTCAGACCGGTTTACATTTGGAAGACGGTTTCCAGACATGACGATCAGATTTAACACTGCTGATCCTTTAGGGAGGAAGGAGGAAAGGTTGAAGTGTGATTGAAAAAGCAATATTAATAAGAATGTTAAAAAATAAGATGAATGGAGGTGATTAGATTAAATGTTGTGTATAAAAAAAGTATGATTGTGTTAGTAAAGAAACAAATTAAAGTTGGATTTTTATCAAAAGAATCCCACACCAAAAAAAAGGTGTTATACATAGTGTGTATGTCCCTATAGTCCTGTGTTCTTCTAGAATTTACTGGCGTCTCTCTCTCCCTTAATTATGCCAAATACCGTGTTAAAGTGTCTAAAATAGTCCCTAAACAGCTGTGCTGAGACGACTCACTAAACCTGAGATGGATCTTTGTTCGTTTGGTTTCTCTGGTGGGTGTTGAGCGCGGCACAGCTGATCGGTGAACTACCCTGCTATTAAAGCCTCACAGACTACAAAGCAACAATTATTCAGGGAAGAAGAACAAGTTTTCCTTGTCTAGAAAAAACCCCAAAAGGACAGAGAAACATCCGGAAGACCAGAAGATGTAAACGGGAGTTGCAGATAAGTTGTTCTGTGTTAGAAGAAGAAGGAAGTGGTTGGATTGAAGCCCATGTTCCAGTCGAGTCCCCCGTCAGGAAGGTACCTTGATCCACCTCAGTCTGGGAGTCCAGAGAGATGAGGTCACACAGGACGGCCTCCAGCCCTGCTGACAGGCACGGCTCCTCGGGGCCCACACCTCCGTTAGTCTGAGGGCCAGCGTCCAGGTCTGGGTCTGGCCGCTGCTTGGGTCTGGGGTTGGGCTCCTGAGGGGGGCCCGGGGGGTTGGCGGGGCCCGGGGTGGGGCCCTGGAGCTGGGCGGGGCCAGGGGGCTGGGCGGGGCTGGCTTTTCTGCGGGACTTAGGTGGGCTTCTCAGGAAGAACTTATTTTGCGAAGACAAGGCCAACTGGGACAGAAGCCTGACCTTTTTTGACTGGTTAGTTTGGCATTTTTGTGCTACGGAAGAAAAAATAAAAAAAAACACACAAAAAGAAACACGATAAAGGGGAAAGAAAGTGAACGTGATAAATGAATGACTGAATGATTGAATGAATGCTGGACAGCTGGTCAATGACCCCTCATTGTTCCATGTACTGCTACACAGGGTGGATCCAATCTAGCAGCAGGTTTTTTTATAACAAGCTGAAAATACAAATCCTGAAAGAAAGATGGATTAGCAGTGGGCAGGTGTTCCTGCAGCCCAAGCTGGACCTGGAGCCCCAGGTGGACCTGTAGCCCCAGCTGGACCTGGAGCCCCAGCTGGACCTGGAGCCCCAGGTGGACCTGGAAAGTGAAGGAGTTTCCCCCGGGATAAATAAAGTCATCTGAATCTGAATCTTAAAGGAGCGTCAGACTGGTGCCTCGTTGTGTCAGGGAGCACATCCTCCATCCTGAGATATCACAGTCATATTCTGACAGAATGTGCAGGGTCAAATAAGATGATGTAAGAGCGGGTAGCATGGTTTAGTGGCTGTGGGCAGTGGGCTGTGGGGCTGTGCTGTGGTGTTGTGGTGTTGTGGTGCTGTGGTGTGCTGTGGTGTGCTGTGGTGCTGTGGTGCTGTGATGCTGTGCTGTGGTGTGATGCTGTGTGGTGCTGTGGTGTTGTGGTGCTGTGGTGTGATGCTGTGTGGTGCTGTGGTGTTGTGGTGCTGTGCTGTGATGCTGTGTGGTGCTGTGGTGCTGTGATGCTGTGCTGTGGTGCTGTGGTGTGATGCTGTGTGGTGCTGTGGTGTTGTGGTGCTGTGCTGTGATGCTGTGTGGTGCTGTGGTGCTGTGGAGCTGTGATGCTGTGATGCTGTGCGGTGGTGCTGTGCTGTGGGCAGTAATTCTATGGTGTTGTGCTGCGTGTTGCACCCCTCGGAGGTGCGTCTGAACTGGGGAAGAGGGTGAGAGAGTGCGACACGATCTCAACATCCAACAGTTGTTCGTCTGGCAGACAGGGCGACAGGGAGAGGACGATGTAGGGATGAGTCAGCAGAACAAGGGGCTCTTCACATGCATGATAGAACACACTGGATAAAGACTGCACCCCTTCCTGCATGGACACGGATGTAGAGGGACACACACACTGCCCAGAGGGGCGAGGGGCGTCTCCCTCTGTGGCGTTTAAACGGGACAAGGCCCCGCCTCTCTCCTGAGCAGATTTGGGACGTTTAATCAAGGCAGACAGAGCTAGTGGATTACCTATCCAGCTTGAGTTTCAGCTATGATGCAGGGTGAGTGCGGAGTGAGATAGAAGAGGGTGAGGAGGAAACAGGAGGATAGAGAGAGATAGGAGAGCACCAGCTGAGAGAGAGAGAGAGAGAGAGAGAGAGAGAGAGGAGCGCACCAGCTGTCAGAGGGAGAGAGAGAGAGAGAGCTAGAGGAGAAAGCGAGAAGAGGAGATAAGAGAAAAACGAGAATGAGAGAGAGAGAGAAAGAGAACCGTGTGTGCGTGCGTGAGAGAGAGAGAGAGAAGAGAGTGTAGAGAATCGGTGGTAACAGGAACACTTACTGTTGGCTATGTTGGTGGCAGTGTAACTGTCTGCCATCCCAGAGGCCTGGCTGGCAATGCTGGCCTCACTGGCCCTCCGCAGCCCCCGGGACTGAGGCCCCGTTATGGGGGAGGAGGGGTACGAACTGTCCATGAAGACACCACCATGAGACTGAACAACATCCGCTAGTGAGTCGAAACAAGGAGATCTCATTAGACAAAGACAAGGGAGAGAGGGGATGGGGGGGGAGGGAGGGAGGGGGGAGAGGGGGGAGGAGGAGGCCAAGAAATGTGACGCCAGGCCCTTTGTTCTCGGGCGGACGTGGAGGGGGGGGGGGGGGTGTGGGCCACGGTCACATTTCTGGGAGGGACAGCAGTGAGGTCACATGACGATCAGATGAGTCACATGACGATCAGATGAGTACGACAGATAATGACAAGCTGGGGGACGATAACACACGTGTTCCACTCACGCTCACAGTTTTAGCGGTTTAACAGGTGGCTCAGGGCTGTGTGTGTGTGTGTGTGTGTGTTAAGTTAGAACAAACTTAGCTGGAAGTAGAATACATTAGCTGGAAACAGAAAGTAATATTCATATTCAAAATAACTGTCAGGGTTCAACCCCCAAAAGGAAGGATGTATAACTGCTTATCTAAGAGGGGCTGGATTATTTGTCTGCAAACACAACACAACACAACACAACACCACACAACACCACACCACACAACACACCACACAGTCTCTACAGCTTCCACTATTACTGTACCAATAGAAGATTTAGTTTGGACAAGTGTGGGTCCCCCTCTGCCCCCGGGGAGCCATAGAGAGGCACCAGAGTCACAAACACAGAAGCACATTTCTCTGTGTGCCCTGGAGGAGGGCAGGGATCGAACCCTGAACCCCCCTGATCCCCTCCAGGTCCACATCCTCCTCAACGTCTCACACAGCGGCCGTTCCAGATGTCACACCGATATATAAAGTTATCAAACAGACCATGTGACACATAAACTGGCCTTGTGATTCGTCTAGCTCGACAGGGGGGATCTAGGAGTTGGGGTTGAGGGGGGGGGGGGGGACAGAGGAGAGACCTGGAGAGGTCAGAGGTGTGACCCCTAAGGGACAGGGGTGACCTGAAGGTGTGACCCCTTACCTTAGGGATAGGGGGTAACCTTAGGTGACCCCTGCCCAGGCCCTCATTCTCACTCTCATTCTCAGTGACCTCATGCACCGACACTGGGAATGCTGTGTGACGGAGGGGAAGTGACATCACAAAACACCACAAGGAGGAAGGATGATGCAGGTACTGTACAGACACGCAGTGAGGAAGGAGATGAGGAGAAGAGGATGAGGAGGAGGAGGAGATGAGGAGAAGAGGATGAGAGGAGGAGGAGGAGAGGAGGAGGAGGAGAGAAGGAGAGAAGGAGGAGGAGAGGAGGAGAAGAGGATGAGAGGATGAGGAGAGGAGGAGGAGAGGAGGATGAGGAGAGGAGAAGGAGGAGAGGAGGAGAAGAGGAGGAGAGAGGAGGAAAGGAGGAGGAGAAGAAGAGAGGAAGATGAGAGGAGGAGGAGAAGAGAGGAGGAGGAGAGGAGGAGGGAGAGAGAAGGAGAAGAGGAGAGGAAGATGAGAGGAGGAGGAGAAGAGAGGAGGAGGAGAGGAGGAGGGAGAGAGAAGGAGAAGAGGAGAGGAAGATGAGAGGAGGAGGAGAAGAGAGGAGGAGGAGGAGGAGGAGGAGGAGGAGGAGGAGGAGGAGGAGGAGGAGGAAAAGGAGGAAGAGTGATTTAGGTATAGGGGAGGCTGTACACACACTCCAGGTGGGCGGGTGTGGACTTGAGGGAGCTCTCCTGCCAGTTTAACACAGGCACGGGGATACAGGTCTCACTGAAGCTTTCCTGACAACGCAGGAAGAGCGGCGTCCCACTGTCAGGCAGCAGCTGGGGGTTGTTCTGGACTGTCTCCACTACAGAGGGGTGAGGGGTGAGGCGTGCAGATATGGGGGTGGGGGGGGGGCCGAGGGGGAGGAAGAGAAAGAAAAGAGGGAAGACAAAAAAAAGAGACGTGAAGCCAGAAGCAGAACAAGAGACAGGAGAGACGAATCGAAGCCTTTGAGCGATGAGTCGTCTGGATGCTAAGATCCAGAGTCATGAAGCCACAATCAAAACCATTAACGCTTCTGCATATTTACAGCTTCATCTTGATTAGATTCTGTGAATGCTATTCTGGACCACCTGGAGCGATCTGGATTTTAATTAAAATGGTAACTTTTTTTTATTAACCTCATAAATAAATTCCACTCCCTGCAGCTTCTCAGGGTTTTATGGAGATTCTAACCCACAAAAACGCATCTTTTTTCTTCGCTCAAATTTATAAGCGATAACTGACTATTAGTATGCATGAGAAGTTGGCACCTTAATACAGTTTGATATGAGTGACTATTGATGTTACAGTAAAGGAAATGTAAACAGATGTCCAACCTTTTTTATACCTTAGAGGAAGTAAAAACAACACCAGTATCTAGTACTGCCAGAACAGATCTTACAGATCTTAACAGCCTCCAAAGTTACTCAAAGATGAGTCAAATCGCTTCTTAAACGACACGAAGCACAGTTGTAAAACTCCAGTATGCAGAAGACAGACACCACATTCTCCTGGAGAATGTGTGTGTAGGTTGTGTATTGTGAAGCTGTTTGGTGTGTGTGTGTGTGTCTGTCTGTGTGTGTGTGCTTGTGTGTGTATGTTGTGTTGTGTGTGTGTGTGTGTGTGGGACGGAGGCTTCACCCAGCAGGGCCGAGTGTCCGTCTCCCAGGGGGAAGCGCTGGTATCGGGGCACGCTGAAGGGAGGCAGCAGGTGGAACTTCTTCTCCAGGAGGGGCTCCAGGCGAGAGGCAGAGGGGTCCGCTGGGTGGAACAGGTTATACACCTGCTGACAGGCTGGCCGCAGCTGGGCCACTGGGGGGGGGGGGGGGGGGGGGGCACACCACAGGGGGGCAGGTGGGGGAGGGGAGGGAGGATGGGGGCATTGTGAGTTGAAGGGGAGAGGCAGGGGAGGTGAGAGTAGTTAATAGAAACATCAACAAAGCTAGTGGTGTCAAACAATGCACCATCGAGGGGCCAAGGGGGTGCAGGTTTTCACATCACACCAAATCCTACTCTAACTACCAACTTGTATCTTGTTAGTGAAATCAGCTGGTGTGCTGCGCTTGGTTTGATGTTAAAACATGCACCCTCTTGGCCCGTCGATGGCATGAGTTTGACAGCAGCGCCCTAAGTGAGCCTCGTCGTGTGCTGGTGTGTTCTTGCGCCTCACCGTCCAGAGAGGGGATGATGGTCTTCCTCAGGGCCAGGACCAGACCCAGCGGGGAGCCAAACAGGAAGAAGTCAGACACCTCGAAGTCGAACTTCCCCATGGAGGTTCCGTCCAGCATGGTGCTGCTGCTGGACCTGCGGGAGACCGCATCGCTCCGGAGCACGCTGGAGTGCAGGCTGGGGGGGGGAGCACACACACAGACCGACACACACACACACACACACACATAGACATCAACAACAACGACAATCACAACCCAAGTATTGAAAGGTTGAAAACAAACATTTCGAACAAAAGTTTTGAAAAAAAGCTTGTAAAGGGTTTAAAAACAATAATAAAAAAATATATATATATAATACGTTTTCATAAACTCATGGATGAGGGGACCTTAATTTCCTGCTCACATCCCCCACCCTCTCACACACACACACACACACACACACAGACACACACCTGGACAGGAAGGCCTGGTGCTGCTTGATGGTGTCCAGCTCGTAGGAAGAGTCGCTCCTCTTGCGGGGCAGCGGTCTGCGCGGCTCATCGGCGCCCCCACAGCGCGGGATGTCAATGTTGCTGCGGCTCAGGTGCCTGCTGCCCTCCAGGGTAGGAGAGGACGAGCCCAGCCCACCGCTGACCACGATGCCGGGGGACAGCAGGTCCTGGTCCTAGGGAGGTGAGAGTGAGGGAGGTGAGTGTTAGGGAGGTGAGGGTTAGGGAGGTGAGGGTTAGGGAGGTGAGTGTTAGGGAGGTGAGGGTTAGGGAGGTGAGTGTTAGGGAGGTGAGGGTTAGGGAGGTGAGTGTTAGGAAAATTAGTGTTAGGGAGGCGAGTGTTAGGGAGGTGAGTGTTAGGGAGGTGAGGGTTAGGGAGGTGACGGTTAGGGAGGTGAGTGTTAGGGAGGTGAGGGTTAGGGAGGTGAGTGTTAGGGAGGTGAGTGTTAGGGAGGTGAGCGTTAAGGAGGTGAGGGTTAGGGAGGTGAGGGTTAGGGAGGTGAGGGTTAGGGAGGTGAGTGTTAGGGAGGTGAGGGTTAGGGGGGTGAGTGTTAGGGAGGTGAGTGTTAGGGAGGTGAGTGTTAGGGAGGTGAGGGTTAGGGAGGTGAGTGTTAGGGAGGTGAGGGTTAGGGAGGTGAGTGTTAGGAAAATTAGTGTTAGGGAGGTGAGTGTTAGGGAGGTGAGTGTTAGGGAGGTGAGTGTTAGGGAGGTGAGTGTTAGGGAGGTGAGGGTTAGGGAGGTGACGGTTAGGGAGGTGAGTGTTAGGGAGGTGAGGGTTAGGGAGGTGAGTGTTAGGGAGGTGAGTGTTAGGGAGGTGAGTGTTAGGGAGGTGAGTGTTAGGGAGGTGAGGGTTAGGGAGGTGAGGGTTAGGGAGGTGAGTGTTAGGGAGGTGAGTGTTAGGGAGGTGAGGGTTAGGGAGGTGAGGGTTAGGGAGGTGAGTGTTAGGGAGGTGAGGGTTAGGGAGGTGAGGGTTAGGGAGGTGAGGGTTAGGGAGGTGAGTGTTAGGGAGGTGAGGGTTAGGGAGGTGAGGGTGAGGGAGGTGAGTGTTAGGGAGGTGAGGGTTAGGGAGGTGAGTGTTAGGGAGGTGAGTGTTAGGGAGGTGAGTGTTAGGGAGGTGAGGGTGAGGGAGGTGAGGGTTAGGGAGGTGAGTGTTAGGGAGGTGAGGGTTAGGGAGGTGAGTGTTAGGGAGGTGAGTGTTAGGGAGGTGAGTGTTAGGGAGGTGAGTGTTAGGGAGGTGAGGGTGAGGGAGGTGAGGGTTAGGGAGGTGAGTGTTAGGGAGGTGAGGGTTAGGGAGGTGAGGGTTAGGGAGGTGAGGGTTAGGGAGGTGAGGGTTAGGGGGGTGAGTGTTAGGGAGGTGAGTGTTAGGGAGGTGAGGGTTAGGTAGTTGATGGTCACTTTACCTGCACGCTCACTAAGCTTCCCCTTCGGCTGCTGTTCTGACTTTCACACACCGTCTGATTGCTGCTGCACAGAGCGTCAAACCCCAGGATTCCCCCCACACAGTCCCCAATCAAACACACCTGGAGGGGGCCGGGGGCAGGGGGCAGGGGGGCCGGGGGCAGGGGGGCCGGGGGGCAGGGGTAGGGAGACAGGCACAGACATTGTTATAGTCAGATATGTATCAGTCAACACACAAGTGGGTTCAAATTATTTTAGACTCATTAAATTCAATAACTGGTCCAATCAAAACACCCACACACAAACATTAACACAAATACACACAGACATACTGACATACTGTGTGTACAAACTGTGTGTACAAACACACACACACACACACACACACACATAAACACAAATACACACAGACATACTGACATACTGTGTGTACAAACTGTGTGTACAAACACACACACACACACACACACACACACACATAAACACCTCATAATTGCATTCAATTAGTATGTGTCATTCTCGACCACCAGATCAAATCATCCACTTCAGTCCTGTGTGGTTTTAGACTAATAAATCATCATAGCATAGCCTTTTTACCCATCCTCACCCCCCCCCCCCACCCCCTCCCAGCCCCCCACCCATGCTCTCCAGGACAGGCTGGAGGGTCGCCTGACCTGGCCGGTGAAGGAGGCCCCTTCCAGGGACCGCAGGAAGTCCGAGTACACCTGGTTGGCTCGGAGGATGACGGTTGCCACGGCGTCCTGGTAGTGAGGGGAGGAGGTGGCGAGGAGGGGCAGAGCGGCCAGGGGGATGTGATCCTGACTGCTGGAGAGACAACCCTCGTCATAGCTGTAGGGACTCAGGCTGCACACACACACACACACACACACACACACACACACAGAGGATGACATCATCAGCTAAACTCGATGCTGGTTGAGGAAATTGTAGCACGTTTGTACACAGAAATATATGTATGTTGTTGCACATGCATGTCTGTCGGCCCATGTCGGTGTGTGAGCCTGTTTTCTGCGTGTGTGTGTGGACATGTGTGTGTGTGTGATTTCGTACTTGGACACCAGAGAGAAGGCGTCAGCACAGATGGCGGGGCAGGGCACCAGACGCACGGCCACGCGGCCCAGAGCCGCAGGGTAGTGAACACGCATGACGGCGTGGAAGGCGGAGCTTAGGGTGTTGACGTCACCCTGCTTGCTGCTGGGTTCCCCGGCGCCCGTATCCAGGATGTTCCCTCCGTGCAGCACCAGGATCAGAACATGGATCTTAGAGGGCTGAGAGTCCTGCTGAGAGGAGCCATCCTAGAGAGGGAGGGAGGGAGGGAGGGAGGGAGGGAGGGAAAGAGGGAGGGAGGGAGGGAGGGAGGGAGGGAGGGAGGGAGGGAGGGAGGGAAAGAGGGAGGGAAAGAGGGAGGGAAAGAGGGAGGGAGGGAGGGAGGGAGGGAGGGAGGGAGGGAGGGAAGGAGGGAAGGAGGGAAGGAGGGAAGGAGGGAAGGAGGGAAGGAGGGAAGGAAGAGGAGAGGAAGTTAGGGCAGAACTCTGTTGGAACCAAAGCAGAGCAGGAGGGCAGAGGCTGTGATGAGATCCAGAATGGAGGCTCCTCCCTGGGGCAGCGGTCCTTAGACAGGCTGGGCTGTCCTGGATCATGGAGCATGGGAACACCTCAACAGGTGGCTGTGTCACATCATGAACACCATTAAGGGACACTGAGAGTCACTCCACACAAACAACAGGTGATGATTTTGGTGAAACCACGGCGACGAATCGACGACAAAGGACGTTCACGTCACAAATATTAATATTTAGGAGCGTTTAGCCCTTATAGCTCTTTTACCCAGAGCGTCTGATCCAAAACGTCATGTTCAGGAACACACCGAACAGCTACAGACTAGGGGGGGGGGGGGGGGACCAAACAAGATGAAAGGTCTGGAGAACAGGAGGGGCTGGAGCAGGGGGCATAGGGGGCACAGGGTGAGGGGGGAGGGGGGGGGCAGTTAGTACTAGGTCTGTTAGGAGGGGAAGGGGGTGGTCTCTGTGGAACTACACTGGCCCACAATGCAATGGGCCAGCAGTCTTACTTACTGACAGGTGCCTGGTTATGGTGATGGTGGGTATGGCTGACTCCCTACGCATCTGAACAAGAGGGCAGAGAGGGGGCCGAGGAGGGGGGGGGGTGAGGCTCCGCCCAGATCACCCACGGCAACAGCCCACCAGGTGCTCACACACACAGACGCACACTCCTGCTGTTTGGATTCCCTGTTGGCCAGTCATGCTGACTGTATTCTGTGTGAGTGTGTGTGTGTGTGTGTGTGTGTGTGCATGTGAAGCAGGTGTGTGTGTCTCCTACCTCGTCCAATCTCTCTTCACTGGCTCCTCTCTCATAATCCACAGTCAGGTCTTTGTACAGCTCACCTGCAGACACACACACACACACACACACACACACACACACCAGGGTCAGTATTAACTCCACACACACACATACACACACACACTCAGTATTAGTCATACCCGAGGCCTCATCTGCATCCGACGCCTGGATCTTGTCCATGAGGTCATTAGAGTTCCATTTGGAAATCTCCTTAGGAAAGACTTCTTCATTATCTGAGAAGTCCTCTGAAAAAGAAAAGAAACCAAATTAAAACAATCTTAATAAAAAAAAATAGTAAAAACTGGTTGTTTATCTTCGATACATTAGTTAACATAGTACACCCCACTGGCGGTCGTTCGTAACCTTTAAAACGGTTGTTTAATCAATATTGACGGACTGTTAACTACCGCCTCCTGCTCAGGAGCTAATGACCTGAGGGACCTGCTTCTGATGGGGGGGAGGTCGCTCCTATAGGGCTGACACAGCGGTCAACACAAACACAAATAAACCCACTAATACAACCACAACCACAAATAAACCCACTAATACAACCACAACCAGAAACCATGACATGAGACATGACCACATTAGACTCCTGGATGACTCCACCGGTTAAATGTTAGACCAGTTAACACACAGTCACCTGCATTAGTACCCTGGTCTTATCGAACAGATTCACATCCCTTTTGTAAGTGTTTGTGAACCAGTGCAACGAACGCAGAACGTGTTTAATGAACAAAGAATGCGTGTGATGGTTTAGAAATGGATGGAAAAAATTGCTATTATGTTAGAGCAATAAAGTTGTATTATATTCTATGTGGGGCATGCTTAATCTTAAAACGATAAATAGGAAGCAATGTCCTTAACGGCGAGCGTCCCTTAAGGTCAGTTGTCCCATTATCCCAGATGGATTTAATCTGAATACGCATGGACGCACAGATGGGCAGGAACAAGCTTACATAACTGCTGACCCAGCCTCCCTTTACAATAAATAATAATAATTATTTAATAGTACGTCATTCCACTGGCTTCAAAAAAGGTTTCACAGCTGTTTTTTTGATGGTACATTATCTACCTTGTTTAATTGTTACCTGCCCACTAATATTCTGAATTTGTGATGTTGGAAATGAGAGGATGAGAGAACCTGAGAGGATGGTTTAGGCTCCTGAGGTACAGGATGTGGGTTATCAGTGTGCTTAGTTACGTGTGTTTATGAAAGATATGGAATACAGGAGGAGAGGGGGGGGGGGGGGACTGGGGGGCACCATCATCATGTGGTCATTATTAATTTCTCCAGTTTATTAGAAAGGATTTGTAATACGTGACGACTCATATAAATGACGTTGATGTTGAGTATTCAGTATTCATGCTTTACTTAAATGAACAAAAGTACCGTAAGTTTCAGAAAACAAAGTCAATCATTCGTTCTCAGTTTCTCTTGAACAGAAACCGAATCTCGGTTTTCATCTTAAAACGATTCACATCCAGTTCAGTGATGACAGAGAACTTATGAGGCAGACACTGTGGATGACGGCCTTCAGCGTGTTAGTATCATCGATATAAATAGATCTTTATTAACACTAAAGTCTTCACATCAAACATTTCTGTCACACAGTGTAGCAGCAGTAACAGCCATTACTCTGTAGATGCTTTAGGACATTGTGTTTCCCACAAAGGCTTGTTTGTTTGACATGTAGTACATTTGTAGTATTATACAACTAGAGAAACATGGGTATACATAAACGTATAATTGTAGATGTGGTGTTTGAGTGGGTTTGGGGGGGGGGGGGGGGGGTGGATGGTGTGAGGAAGGGGATGATGGTAGATGACAGTTCATGCTGGGCTTGTCGTCATGGTTTCCTCTCTTGGGTTCAGATCACCTGGTAGTGTGGGGGGGGTGGGGGGGTGTGGGGGAGTACACCGCCCCTCCCCACCCTATTTCAACCGCAGGCCCAAAGCATGCTGGGTATCTGGGTTGTTTAAGAAATGATCTGTGTTGAAGAGACGCACGCAGAGTCAGAGAGGGGTGAGGTGGGGGGTGGGGGTCAGAGGTCAAAGGTCAGGGAACAAGCAAACAGGCTACGCTGACGCTAGCAAAGTAGCGAAAGGCAGTTACCGTGGGCGTCGAAAAACTCTTCTTCTGAGCTGTCGTCCGAGTCTCGAGCGATGCTCTGCATCCTCCACTCAGACATGCTGTGACGGGAGGGGCTGACTGCAACACAGGGAGGAAACACAGGCAGGCTGAGCGGTTAGGGAATCACAAGTTTGCGGGGTTCGATTCCCGGCTGTGCCAATATGACGTTGTGTCTTTGGGAAAGGCCCTTAACCCTACTTGCCTCAGGGGGGAATGTCCCTGTACTTGCTGTTAAGTCTCTCTAGATAAGAGCGTCTGATAAAATGACTGTGTGTTAAAAAAAAAACGGTTTCCCGCCTCAGCAACATGTCTGTCTCTTTTCCCGCTTCTCACATATTGTTTACAATATCATACTGAGAGAAAACTATAAAACAAACACTACATGTACTTTAAGCTAACACACACACACACACACACACACAGACAGGCAGGCAGGCGCTTGCACACGTGTACGCACACACACACACACACACACACACAGTGTTATGTAAACACTTGACTGGATCTGTACTGCTTGTTATACTGCTTGACTCCATCCCAGATGGAATGCTGGTTGGTCAGATGGGGGAGAGGGGGAGGAGGATGGGGGAGGAGGATGGGGGAGGAGGGGGGAGGGGTCCACAGATACACAGACACCAGGCAAACATGCTGACAACCAATTACCACACGCACATAGAAGAGCCTGCCTAAAAGCAGACCTGTCTGTCACATGGCTGAGATGCCTGGTCCTCCTATATCATTACTGAGGGGAGAAAGTGTGTGTGTGTACTGGTTTGGTGTGTGAGTGTGTGTGTGTGAGTGTGTGTACTGGTTTGGTGTGTGAGTGTGTGTGAGTGAGTGTGTGTGTGTGTGTGTGTACTGGTTTGGTGTGTGAGTGTATGTGTGTGAGTGTGTGTACTGGTTTGGTGTGTGAGTGTGTGTGAGTAAGTGAGTGTGTGTGTGTGTGTGTACTGGTTTGGTGTGTGAGTGAGTGTGTGTACTGGTTTGGTGTGTGAGTGTTTGAGTGTGTGTGTGTGTGTGTGTGTTAGTGTGTGTGTGCAGACACAGCTGTCCCTGTCAGCTCAGAGACAGGAGCAGCAGGGGGAGGGGTTGGGGGGGTGGGAGTGGGGTCACCGTGACGACCACCAGTCTCCTGTAGACTGTGATGTCAACACTGTTGCTATTTATAGCAGAGGAGAGAGAGAGGAGAAGAGAAGGGGGGGAGGGGTGACATGAGGCTGGGGAGGAGGAGAGGAAGGGGGGAGGGGGAGAACCAGGTGACAGGTGTAGCTCTGGCTGCAGTCTCAGAGTGGGGCTGGAGTTCGTTCCCCCCCAAAAAACAAAAGAATGACCAGAATACTGACATAGGCTGTGAGAGGAATAGAAACTGGACTTAGGAAGGAAGGAAGCTAGGAAGGAAGCTAGGAAGGAAGCTAGGAAGGAAGCTAGGAAGGAAGCTAGGAAGGAAGCTAGGAAGGAAGCTAGGAAGGAAGCTAGGAAGGAAGCTTGGAAAGAAGCTTGGAAGGAAGCTTGGAAGGAAGAAATGAAGGAGGCACTGACTCCTCTAACATAATCCCCCCAACATGAACCCCCTCTGGGCTGAACCATGCAGCCGGGGGAGGCAGACTCTCCCTGCTCAGCCTACCTCCTCTCTTGGACGAGCGTGAGGACCTGGAAGAGGTGGACCACTGCTTGGTGAGAGCCCCCCGAGCCTGGTGGCTTTCCCCCACCGAGGCCACCCCCTCCTGGGTCTCCAGGGAGTCCATGGCGTCCTTGGCCTCCTTGTTCTTGTCCGGGGAGGAGGCTGCAGCCCCGTTCCCCTCTGCCTGGCCTCCCTCCTCCCCCTGGCTGAACTGGGCCATCTTCCTGGCCAGAGCCAGCTGGGTCTCCAGCTCCAGCTGCCGGATGTCCTCGATGGTCAGACCGTACCACTCGTCCTGCCAGCACCACGCCTGCCGGTGGGCCCTGACCATCACCTTCCTCAACCCTGCAGGAGACAGAACCCTCAGCATCATCTTCCTCAACAACCTCACCTCCAACACCCCCACCCAACACCCCACCCTCACACTAACCGACATCGTGGATGAAGCGCTCGATCTTGGACTGCATCCCCCAGTATCTGAACTCCACCTTGCACAGCTTGTAAGCGCACATGACGGGCCTCTTCCCCGGGTCGTTGTTGAACTCCTCGATCCAGTCGTCCAGCAGGGGGCCCCGCTGGGTCTTGGCCGAGCGGTAGAGACGTGGATCCTCCTCTGCCTTGTACTCATGGGGAGGGATGGGGTCCTTCACAATGTCGATGGGGTCTGGGGGGGGGTGAGGAGAGAGGGGTAAGGGGTGAGGAGAGAGGAGTGAGGGGTAAGGGGTGAGGAGAGAGGGGTAAGGGGTGAGGAGAGAGGGGTAAGTATTGATCTTCAGGACACAATCACAGAGAAAGAGCACCCACAACCTGCTCCAGAATGTTATGTATTAGTATCAATGCGGTTATTATGGTATGTTTATGATTATGCGATTGTGTGAACATGTGAGGGTCTGTTGGCCACCATATGTTAGGCTGATTAACGCTGCTGTGTGTGTGCGTGTGTGTGTGCACGACGGATGAGGTGGCAGTGTTGTTCCCTGGGATGACGAGGAACTGGATGAATAAGTGATAGTGAGCCATCTGTGGGCGTGCGACAGGGGGAGCAGTAAACTGGGTCACCTCCTGCCCTCCGAGCGCCCGCTCCTGTCACGCTCCCGTCACGCCTGACCACAGCCTCCGACAGGCCAACAGGGGCAGTGGCAGCGCGCGGCCACAAGGGGGCGTCTCTACTCATCGGCTCGAAGGAGAGCGCCCCCCCCCACCGTCAACAGCCGTAACCATGGCAGCGGAGTTCATGCACAGTGTCAGGACGGGACTAAAGTGAAGACGCTGTTTACGAGCCTGATCGCGTGCGTGTGTGTGTGTGTTGCTGGACTATTTAGGCAGGAAGTGAGTGTGTGTGTGAGAGTGTGCGTGTGTGTGCGTCTCAAACATCTGGACATCCTCAGGCTGGCACCAGCTCCACCCTTACCCAGGGTCCTCTGTCTCTTACCCAGGGTCCTCTGTCTCTTACCCAGGGTCCTCTGTCTCTTACCCAGGGTCCTCTGTCTCTTACCCAGGGTCCTCTGTCTCTTACCCAGGGTCCTCTGTCTCTTACCCAGGGTCCTCTGTCTCTTACCCAGGGTCCTCTGTCTCTTACCCAGGGTCCTCTGTCTCTTACCCAGGGTCCTCTGTCTCTTACCCAGGGTCCTCTGTCTCTTACCCAGGGTCCCCTGTCTCTTACCCAGGGTCCTCTGTCTCTTACCCAGGGTCCTCTGTCTCTTACCCAGGGTCCTCTGTCTCTTACCCAGGGTCCTCTGTCTCTTACCCAGGGTCCTCTGTCTCTTACCCAGGGTCCTCTGTCTCTTACCCAGGGTCCTCTGTCTCTTACCCAGGGTCCTCTGTCTCTTACCCAGGGTCCTCTGTCTCTTACCCAGGGTCCTCTGTCTCTTACCCAGGGTCCTCTGTCTCTTACCCAGGGTCCTCTGTCTCTTACCCAGGGTTCTCTGTCTTTTGTCAGCCACAGACAGGTTGAAAACATCCGGCTGGTTTCCTGTGTCGGACTTGTAGTACGTCTCAATGTCGATGGAGAACTTTTCCACAAAGGGACACGTGTACCTGGAGGAGAACCAAGGATGACAGAGGAGAACAGATTAGAGGAGAACAGAGGAACAGGTTCCTAGAGTGTGTAAGTTTAACGACTTAAAAGGAATCCCAGTGACTCACTGCTCTTTGAAGCGGGGAAGGACAGGGACATTCCCTCCCTGAGGCAAGCAGGGTGAAGTGCCTTGCCCAAGGACACAACGTCATGTTGGCACAGCCTAGCCGCTCAGCCACATGACTCACACCTCTAAAGCATACAGGCGGCCTTCACAGGTGTGTAGTGTGTGTGTGTGTGTGTGTGTGTGTGTGTGTGTGGGGGGGGGGGGGGGGGGGGGGGTGTTCACCCACCTGGTCCGGGTGTAGGGGTAGGCGTTCCAGGACTCCTCCTCCACCCTGAGGGCGGCCTTGGGCAGGATGGAGCGGAACCAGCTGGGGATGTGCATGCCGATGTGGTACACCTTGTGGGTGTACTGACCCGCCCCCCCGGGCCCGTCTCTGTACGGCTTGTTCTCCAGGATCTCCACCCCGCTGCCCTCGCCACAGCTCTCCTCCCTGCTCTTTTTCTGTTAGGGAGGGGGGGGGGGAGGTTCAGAAGGTGGAGGATAGGAGGGAGGGGGGGGGAGAGGTGGTGGTGGAGGAGGGAGGATAGGAGGGAGGGGGGGGAGAGGTGGTGGTGGAGGAGGGAGGATAGGTGGGAGGGGGGGAGAGGTGGTGGTGGAGGGGGGAGGATAGGAGGGGGGGGGGATACAGGAGGTGAATGGAGGAAGAAGAGGAGGTGGAGGAAGAGGACGGAGGGTTAGGGTTAGTGTAGTCATGGAGTCATTTATCATTACCATTTTATCAGATGCTCTTATCCAGAGTGACTCACAGCAAGTACAAGGACATTCCCCCCCCTGAGGCAAGTAGGGTGAAGTGCCTTGCCCAAGGACATAACGTCATGTTGGCACAGCCGGGACTTTTTGAATCGGTGACCTTCTGATTACCAGCCTGACTTCTTGAAAGCTTTGCTAGGAGGGAACAGGCTGGTAAACTGACAGGCAGGTGTGCAGACAGGCCCCGCCCACTCCCCCAGGCCACACCCTAACCATATCTACATTCCAGGTATTTTCCTTCCACACACACACACACACACACACACTGCCTCACCCTGCACCAGGAAGTGTGCTCACTGGTGTTGCCAGGCCAACCGAGAGCGATGACTACGCAGGTAAAGTCCATGAAATGTGCAGAGGAGACTAAACGTGAGGAGCAAAGGTCAAAGGGGAACTGCCGTGACCTTTACAGATTACTCGGTGACATATTTGAAGAGAGAGGAATCTTTGCTTCTGAGATAACATCCCACTTCTTCTCTCTTTAAGGAGAACCGGTACTTATCTAAACTGTCAAGAGATAAAGATGTTGACATTGAGCAGTTAGCAGGAGGGCGAGGCAGGTTTTACTGGGGCAGGGTGGAGAGAGCGGGGCGGGGGGAGGGGTGGAGAGAGGGGTGGAGGGAGGGGGCGGAGGGAGGGGTGGAGGGAGGGAGGGGGGCAGAGGGAGGGGTGGAGGGAGGGGGGGGCAGAGGGAGGGGTGGAGGGAGGGGGCGAGGGGAGGGGTGGAGGGAGGGGTGGAGGGAGGGGTTGGAGAGAGGGGTGGAGGGAGGGGCGGAGGGAGGGGTGGAGGGAGGGGGGCGGGGGGAGGGGTGGAGGGAGGGGTGGAGAGAGGGGTGGAGGGAGGGGCGGAGGGAGGGGTGGAGAGGGGCGAAGCAGGCCAGGTGGGGACCCAGAGAGAGGGGAGGGGGCAGGTGGGGAACCAGGGAGGGGGGGAAGGGAACGGAGCAGCCCTCTGGAGCTCGTTACCTCCGACAGGTCCTTCATTAACCTCCCGCCCTGCTCTCAACAGGCTGTCTGCTGCAGACACAGGCCAGATGCTGCCCCACACACACACACACACACATCCTCCTACTGTACACAGGCGCACACACTTACTGTTTACACACAAACACACCCACTTTGTACACACACACACACAGTCTCCTACTGTACAAACACACACATCACAACAGTTCAGCGTGCCAAACACACACTCTCACACACACACACACACACACACACACACACACACACACACACACACACACACACACACACACACACACACACACACACACACACACACACACACACACACACACACACACACACACTGGTGGTGGGTGAGGCCTGCATACAGTTGAAGTCCCTCCTGCCTTCCAGCAGGGGAGGAGGGAGGAGGGAGAGAGAAGACAGGAAGAGAAGGAGAAAGCAATCCTCCGTGTCACTTCCTGCCAGCAGTTACAACATCCTGTCTAATCCCACAGACATTGCTAATGAGCGCCTATTCATCTGTCCATCAGAGAGGCAGCCTTATAGCAGCTCTGGGCAGCTGGTCCAAGTTCTAACCTGGAAGTGTTCCTCCACACTGGGGCCCCTCCTCCACACTGGGGCCCCTCCTCCACACTGGGGCCCCTCCTCCACACTGGGGCCCCTCCTCCACACTGGGGCCCTTCCAGCACACTGGGGCCCCTCCAGCACACTGGGGCCCCTCCAGCACACTGAGGCCCCTCCAGCACACTGGGGCCCCTCCTCCACACTGGGGCCCCTCCAGCACACTGGGGCCCCTCCATCACATTGGGCCCCTTCCAGCACACTGGGGCCCCTTTCAGCACACTGGGGCCCCTTTCAGCACACTGGGGCCCCTTCCAGCACACTGGGGCCCCTCCAGCACACTGGGGCCCCTCCAGCACACTGGGGCCCCTCCTCCACACTGGGGCCCCTGTGAACAACAAGACTTCATGCCCACACTGTCGATGAGTCAACAGGGCCCCTGTACACTCCGGTTACCCTGGCAACACTGCGTAAAGAGGAGAGTTGGGCTCCTCGTTCTGTCTCTCCCTCTCTCTCTCCTGCTCTCTCCCCCCCTCTCTCTCTCTCCCCCCCTCTCCCTCTCCCTCCATCAGTCTCTGTTTTCTAGTCTCTCCCCCCTCTCCCTCTCCCTCCATCAGTCTCTCTCTCCATCGCCTATTTCTTCTTCTGTTACTCGTCCATCACTCCGCCTCCCTCGGAAACAAAAACTTGACTCCCAGCACGACGGTGATGTCACGGTTACCGTGGAAACCTCGCTGCAGCAAGACGGCAGGAGTGGGAAGGGAGGAAGAGAGAGAGAGAGAGAGAGAGAGAGGGAGAGGGAGAGAGAGGGAGAGGGAGAGGGAGAGAGAGAGAGAGAGAGAGAGAGAGAGAGAGAGAGGTAACTACAGGTTATTGACAGAGAACTTCAACGTCAGATTGAAACTCCCATATTTGTGACGCTCCTCCTGGTGAACCTGGTGTTCAGGAGCCTGCGGCTGTGCAGGATTATAAACCTGTGTTTAGTACCAGAGCTGGAGGCTTTAAACACAGAGCTGTGACATGGTGGAACACAGCCATAATCTCCTCAGATTATTTCTATCTGGCCATACATGGAGGGGGGGGGACTCTGTAATGATGAAGCAATGCTGCTCAAACTAATCTGGCAAGGTACCTGCCTGACCAACTGTGTTGTTTACGAGCAGGAAAGAATGTTCTGTGGTTAGAAGTTCAATCCTGAGCGATTAGGGTCAGTGCAATCGGGTTAGAGCAATCCTGAGCGGCTGAGATGCAAGAATGACAATATTGATCTTTGCCGCTTTCCTCCCTCTCCCTTGTCATCTAAAGACAGATCTTCCAGACCTCGTGGACCTTCAGGACTCCATCAATCTAGCTGCACTTAAGATGCTGTTCTGAGGAGTGTCTGTACACTGTCTTCTGCTGTTAGCCTCACTGCTGTGTGTGTGTGTGTGTGTGTGTGTGTGTGTGTGTGTGTGTGTGTGTGTGTGTGTGTGTGTGTGTGTGTGTGTGTGTGTGTGTGTGTGTGAGAGAGAGAGAGAGACAGTGTGTGTGTGTGTGTGAGAGAGAGAGAGAGAGAGAGAGAGAGAGAGAGAGAGAGTGTGTGTGTGTGTGTGTGTGTGTGTGTGTGTGTGTGTGTGTGTGTGTGTGTGTGTGTGTGTGTGTGTGTGTGTGTGTGTGTGTGTGTGTGTGTGTGAGAGAGAGAGAGAGACAGTGTGTGTGTGTGAGAGAGAGGCAATGTGTGTGTATGAGAGACAGAGAGAGAGAGAGAGAGAGAGAGAGAGAGAGAGAGAAGTGTGTGAGAGAGAGAGTGAGAGAGACTGTGTGTGTGAGAGAGTGTTAGAGTGAGTGGTGTGTAAAGAGAGACTGGTGTGTAAAGAGAGACTGGTGTGTAAAGAGAGACTGGTGTGTAAAGAGAGACCCCTTATAAACAGGATTCAGAAAGACTCCTGTCAGATAGCTAACCTGGGGCAGCTAAGCTGGGGGAAGCTAACCTGGGGCAGCTAGCCAGGGGCAGCTAACCAGGGGCAGCTAGCCAGGGCAGCTAACCAGGGGCAGCTAGCCAGGCGGGCAGCTAACCTGGGGCAGCTAGCCAGGGGCAGCTAACCTGGGGCAGCTAAGCTGGGGGAAGCTAACCTGGGGCAGCTAGCCAGGGGCAGCTAACCAGGGGCAGCTAGCCAGGGGGCAGCTACCTGGGGCAGCTAGCCAGGGGGCAGCTAACCTGGGGCAGCTAGCCAGGGGAAGCTAACCTGGGGCAGCTAGCCAGGGCAGCTCTCCCTCGCCCCCCTCCCTCCCTCTTCTCTCCCTCCCTCTCTCGCTAGTTTTAAAGCAGCTCAAAGCAAAGCTACAGAAAGCCCTAAATGACAGGATCCCAGCGTCATGTAAACCAGCAGAACACGGATCTCTGAACACACGGATGTAGCGGAACCCACCAGCTGGGCATGAGCTGTGAACACACACACCACACACACACACTCACACTCACACACACACTCACACACACACACTCAAGGGGGGGCAAAGCTGCCACACTCCTGTCTCAGCTAAGCAAGGATTAGGGCTGGTCTGTTAGCCTCACTTAAGATAGGATCTCTGAGGTACTTTAGCACGGCAACAGTCGCTAAGGTTGCAAGTAGAACTCTACTGTAATCCCCCCCAAAATACTGAAGCATTCTCGCCGCTTGACCTCTCTCTCTTGCAATACTCCAGACGCACAGTGTGTGTGTGTGTGTGTGTGTGTGTGTGTGTGTGTGTGTGTGTGTGGAAACATACACACACACATACCACACTCACAAAAACAACAAACAGGCTGTAAGCAGGACTAAAGGGAACAACTGGTGCTGGCGGTCGTCACAGCGACGTCAGGCGGCAGCCTGGATTCCTGGGAGAGAGGTGTCCAATCACTGGAGGCGTTTCCTCAAGAGGCCAGAGGAGGGGGAGGGGAGGGAGAGGGGGGAGAGGAGAGAGGGAGAGGGGGAGGAGGGGTAGAGGGGAGAGGAGAGGGGGAGAGAGGGAGAGAGAGGGGGAGAGGAGGAGAAGAGGGGAGAGGAGAGGAGGAGAAGAGGGGAGAGGGAGGAGAGGGGAGAGGAGAGGGGGAGAGAGGGAGAGGAACAGTGTGAATGGGTGAGGTGAGGCCTGAGGTGGGGGGGGAAAGGGGGTAGAGTGGGTGAGGGTCTTCCTTCCTAGTAAGATCTCACTGAACACCAGTGGAAAACCAGTGTGTCTCCGGACAGCCCAAAATACCACGTATCACTTTCCAAACGGGGTGCCCTGGACCTTTCAACCAGGCTATGGCAACCAATAACAACACAGTCCAGCGCTGGGCGGTAGACTCCTGATTGGCTTATCCTCCTATCCTGTTAAAAATGTCAAAGGGCTTAGAACAATACAGCCATGTGGATAAGGTTTTAAGCTGCCAACAGGTGAATCTTAAAGCTCCTGAATCAAACATATATCCTCTTCTAACTACCCAACACAGAACGCCTTCAACTGAACTTGTCTGATAAATGATTTAAACCTATAAGAAACACTCGATGTTTCGCCCCGTGTGATTGGTGGATCTATTCTGGGTTGACAGTGTTTTGCCTTGCAGGGTCAGTCTCCTCTGACCTAATGTGACATGAGCCAGGTCAGTCCCCCTGAGCACCACTCCCCTGTCCACCCCCCCCCCCCCTGTCCACCACCGCCCCCCCCCCCCCCCCCCCCCCGTCCACCCTGTCCCCCCCCCCCCGGTCCGAGCTTCTCACAGGCAGAGGACACACAGACACAGACACACAGACACACACACGGACAAACACAGACACACACACCACACACCACCCACCTGGCTCTCTACTCTCTGTCCATCACTCTGCTACGAGGAAAGCTATAAAAAATACCCCCCACACACCCTTCATCTCCTCCAAGTTCAACCTCCTCCTCTTCCTCCTCCTCCTCTTCCTCTCCTCTTCCTCAGGCCCGGATCTAAAAATGACCCTTGTTCAGAGAGAGGAAGAGCGCAGAGCTGAGATGAAGGGGTGGGCAAGAAAGAAAAAAAACTGTGGAGTTTTAGAACGAGAGAACGTCGAATCTAGAACATTAACGTTCAGCTCACGTAATAAATGTCTCTGAAACCGCATGTTTTTTGCGAGTGGACCGAAAGCTTCTCTGCCGTGTGGCGCCATGACTCCATGTCCTCCTTCCTAGTTTCTGTGCAGATCTGCAGATGCAGGCTGCACAGCTCCTAGATCAGCTGCTCTGACACAGCTCAACTGGCTCAGCGGTGAAATAGGAAGGAGTTAAACAAGATAGTGCTCTCATGCGTCAGTTCTTAAACTAAATGCTGTCACTTGTTTAACACAGCGAAACACACAAAGCTCTGAATTAAACCGAGCAGGAAATACCACTGGCCAGGCCCCTTCGACAAAGGGCAGATAACCCAGGCTACAGCTTGCTGTTTTCAGCTAAGACCCCTTCACCCCTCCCTGGGGCCCTGCCTGGTTCCTGGGGGCCTTGCAGTCCAGCTGAAGACATCAAGGCCCCAAACTGTCACTATCAATCGACAGAAAACGTCCAAGATGATATAAATACACCCCTGTGTGGAGTTCATTTCCTCAAGTGATGCGGTGAGACTGAAACTACAAAGGGGTGTAGTTTTTTTGTAGTAGTATGAACCCTGTATAAACTGTACACTGTTAAAGAGGACCTACTTTCAATCGAACCCCACAAACGCTCGACACACCAGACACACCGCCTGCATCATCAGAAGGAAGTGATGTCACTGAAGAGGCAGGGCATGACTGCAGTTTAGCCAAACAGGAGAGATTCTCTTAGAGTGAATGTTTTTTTTGGACCTTATACAATAATTCAGCCGCTTTCTAAAAGGCATTTGCTGACCGTTAGTCTAGATTGAACTGAACCTCAGAAATCTCAGCTATGTGTCGCTCACATGACTGGACCAGTCCCAGCTTGTTTTCAAAGCTGCTCTTCTGATCAGCGCTCTGATAAGACACATGACCGTTAACCCTGCCTGCTGACCCCGACGCAGAGCAGGAGGGGGAGGCCCGAGAGACGAATCAAACCGCCCTGTCTGTGTGAAACACGGTAAGACCGGTGATTTGTTTTAGGGGCGGAAAGTAATTCTCCTCTCTCCATTGAGCCCCCCCTCACACCCCCCTCACACCCCCTCTACGTCACCGCTTCAACAGGGCGGTTACCATGGAGACATAGAAGGCCCTGCCAGTGATTGGCTACGAGTATGAAGTCTGGGTGACGAGCGGGGAGACTCTCTCACTCTCCCTCTGTCTTTCTCTTCTCTTCCCTCTCTCTCCTCTCCCTTCTCTCTCTCCTCTCTGTCTCCCTCTCTCTCTCTCCCTCTCTCTCTCCCCTCTCTCTCTCTCCCTCTCTGTCTCTCTCTGTCTCTCTCTGTCTCCCTCTCTCTCTCTCCCCTCTCTCTCTCCCTCTCTCTCTCCCTCT
Organism: Neosalanx taihuensis; assembly: GCA_030340665.1. Lineage (NCBI taxonomy): Eukaryota > Metazoa > Chordata > Actinopteri > Osmeriformes > Salangidae > Neosalanx > Neosalanx taihuensis. Next base: position 7,886,880 of record CM059309.1, on the reverse strand, counting down.
CTCTCTCTCCCTCTCTCTCTCTCTGTCTCCCTCTCTCTCTCTCCCTCCTCTCTCTCCCTCCCTCTCTCTCTCTCCCTCTCTGTCTCTCTCTGTCTCCCTCTCTCTCTCCTCTCTCTCTCCCTCTCTCTCTCCCTCTCTCTGTCTCTCTCTCTCTCCACCCCATTTCTCCCACTATTCCATATTTCTATAATCTCATTTTTGTATCTCTGGATGATTGCAGCAATTTAAGGCTCTTTGTTAGGACTAACAGATGCTTTCATCTCCCCAACTAAAGTCTTTGATGTCTCTGTTAGCCAACGAGTTCACAAACTCACAAAACCTTTCCTTGTCGAAGCCACAGCAGCACCCAGACCCAGACACCCAGACACTCTCTCCCCCTCTCCTCTCCCCCTCACTCCCCTCCTCAACCCCCAGCTCCCTCCCTGAACCCCAGCTCCCTCCCTGAACCCCAGCTCCCTCCCTGAACCCCAGCTCCCCTCCCTGAACCCCAGCTCCCCTCCCTGAACCCCAGCTCCCTCCCTGAACCCCAGCTCCCTCCCTGAACCCCAGCTCCCTCCCTGAACCCACAGCTCCCTCCCTGAACCCCCAGCTCCCTCCCTGAACCCCAGCTCCCTCCCTGAACCCCAGCTCCCTCCCTGAACCCCAGCTCCCTCCTGAAACCCCAGCTCCCTCCCTGAACCCCAGCTCCCTCCCTGAACCCCCAGCTCCCATCCCTGAACCCCAGCTCCCTCCTGAACCCCAGCTCCCTCCCTGAACCCCAGCTCCCTCCCTGAACCCCAGCTCCCTCCCTGAACCCCAGCTCCCTCCCTGAAAGCTGGCTCCATCCTGAGGTGGACTGAGACAGACGTGCTGCGTTCCTACAGCCGAGAGAGATCTGGGGCTTTAACCAAATATGTCCACAGCACATGCTTCATTTTAGTCATAGATGTAGTCATTTAGCAGACGCTCTTATCCAGAGCAACTTACAGCAAGTACAGGGACATCCCCCCCCCCACCCCCCCGAGGCAAGTAGGGTGAAGTGCTTTGCCCAAGGACACAACGTCATATTGGCACAACCAGGATTCGAACCAGAAACCTTCTGATTACTAGCCTGGCTCCCTTACCGCTCAGCCACACTGTTCTCTGCCTGGACCAACAAGCTCCTCATGCGTCTGAACGTCCCAGCAGCAGTGAGGGGGAAGCTGGACGCTCCACAGATACTCTGCTGCTCTACTTAACGCTGCTCTGGAAAAGCAAGGGCAGAAAATAGATCGGAGAGGATGGAGGAGGGTGGAGAGAGAGAGAGGGAGGAGAGATGAAGGGAGAGAGCAAAAGAGAGAGAGGAATAGTCAAGGAGAACCGCATCAAGAAGACAGAAGTGAAATGTTCATGCAGTGACGGTTGCCTATCATTGAAAGAAAGGAGGGGGTGAAAGGATGGATGAAAAGATGGAGGGAGGGAGGGAGGGAGGGAGGGAGGGAGGGAGGACGCTGGGTTATTTATAGAGAGAAGAGTGGTGATGGTGGTGGTGGGGGGGGGGGGGGTGGGTGCTTCTTTAACCTCTTCATTTTGAAATGACTGTAGTAAATCCAGGCTCATCCACAGGTGCAGCGCCCCCCCTGCTAAACCCGGCTCTGTCGCCGTGGTCACAGAGCTGTCGCCGTCGGCAACGCAGCAGCCTGGTTACGTAACTCTGCACACGCTCATCCCTGGGAACTCAACCAGGAACTCACAGCCCTGAACGAAAACACGGTCCAGAACCAGACTGAGACACCGCCTCACCAACCTTTCTGTTCTGCCTGACATATCGTATCTTGGATCAAATGTATCCATTAATTACTAATTTTAGGTATAAAACCAATATACACACACTTCTCTGTGCTTCAGCAGAATCACCTCCA
>CM059309.1:7860000-7880000 GCA_030340665.1 Neosalanx taihuensis | reverse complement strand
GCAGGTAAATCAGTGTGTTTGAAAAGCAGGTGTGATTTTCTATCCGCATTTACACCAACAATATGGGGCCACCTTCCCGTGTAACGATGAATTCACAACAGACAAAGATGTAACAGCTTCAGGGGGGGGGGTTGTAACCCAAAGTAAACCCACCACCATGCCCCCCCCCCCTTCCCCCTATCAAGTCAGTTTCCTAGCAACATCACGGCATGGTCATCCCACAGATCCCTGATCTATGGTGAAAACACAACTCGTTTGCAGGTACAAACAACTCGGATGAAGAGTTTTGTGTATCGAGGCGACTGCAACACTCACCCCCCAAAAAATATCCAAGTTTATTGGTGCTTTCTCTGTGGTCTCTGTGGTCTTTGGGTCAGGGGTGGGTCCGGATCCTTCACTTTCCAGAAGACATGGAGCCAAATAGTGACACTTTAAATCCAGCTGCTGCGATGGTAACAATGTAACCAACACTGTAACAATGTCACCTTCCCGTTGATCCAGCTGGATTGTTTCACGTCGGCTGGACTCTGTTTGATAACAGAATGACTTCATGTATTAAAGTGTGTGTTGGATTAATCTGCATCCCGAACACTGCAGATAAACACATCACAGCTGGTCCTCTTTTCCCAAATAACGTTCAGCCTTTCTTCAGCATTAACCACCGCACAAAAATTAAAAAATTAAAACAATAAACAGGAATATGGCGTTTAAGTTATGACACCGACGGAAAAAGCCATGTAGTGAAATGTCCTTGACTTCCTTTAGATTCAACACGAGTTCGGAAGCGTTTGAGCTTCCTGATGGTTTAAAAACGAGCGAATTCTTCCTCTTCCCCGCCCTCTGGGTGGGGGGCAGATGGGTGGGGGTATCTGACATCCAGGTTCAGTTCTCTTCTGTTCCTCTTCCCTACCTACTAGTACAATAAAAAAAAAACCTGATCAGACCCTCTGCCCACTGTTCTGCTCACATGAGAAGCGCCCCCTGTTGACCAAACACTAACCTGCTTCTGTATCTGTATTTATTTGTATTGTATTTTAATGTATTCTATTTATTATCCTTAATTAAAGATCATATATCAGAAAACACCACATAAACGTTTTTGCGAGTTCATAGAAGACTAGCTGAATAGGATATTTAATAGTAACATGCATATCAAGCACATCGCAATAGCCCAGATGGGAACAATGACAATACAATGAAAATTGATCCGGTGATGAGGAATCATTGCATGAAGATTAAAAAGAAGGACAGAAGTATGAAGTTTGCTGATTTGTGATCGATCGTTTTCTGTCTTCTGTGAAAATAAAAGTAAAATAGGAGCCAGTTTCTGGACTGCCATGAAATGTCAACCAATAATATAAATATTAAATGCATATCATTATTTGTATGTCTAAAGCTTTAGACTAGATATTTAAGGTCTATTCAGGTTCTTTTTGGAAATCTATGTGTGGAAATGTAGCCTAGGATCTAGATATTTTTTGTATCCCCTCAACAGGTGAATGTATTATGTAGGATAGATTATTGTAGTTCTCCAGATTGTCCATCTTTTTATTGCTCTAAACATAGGACAGCCCATCCAGTTGGTGGCAGAAGTGAACTATGACCAATGTTGATCCGAGGACAATTTCATTTAAACGAAGAAGAAAATATCTACAACCTCATTGGTCCATTTGGGATACATTCGTTTTGACTCATTCGTTTGAGAACAAGTCACATGGGCAGGCAGTTCCACCGCTACCGGGACTAACTCGGACTGCATTGTGTTTTTTAACCGAAAAACGACATTAGACGTTAGAAAAACAACATCTAAAAGATGTTTTAATCAGAGAGAGATATTTGTGTGGAATGTAGGCTCCATCTACTGTTAAACCAGTTGGTGTGATCATTTAAGGTCTAACTTAACTCAGTAAAATAAGAAATGACTTATGTTCCCTTCTTCAGTGTGATTTACAGAACCACAAGAACAGCATGGGGACACTGTCAAGGATCCCTGTTCAGGATCTCCCCAGCTGGGTTCACTCACGTCCAGACCGCCGGTAAAAAAGACCTTATTGATCTGCCAGTTCTTAATGACGATGATCTGGAGGAGCAGTTTGTACGAGGATCGGGTCCGGGGGGTCAGGCGACCAACAAGACTAGTAACTGCGTGGTTCTTAAACACATTCCAACTGGTATTGTTGTTAAGGTGAACATCTTTTTATGATTCATGTTAAGTCATATTCTCTGTGATTTTGTTGTTTTCTTGTCTTGAATTTAAGAAATTCAGCCTAATTGAATTCTTGAATTCAGCAGAATTGATTTCTTGAATGCAGCCTAATTGTTGCATCCTTGTCCCATATAGTGTCACCAAACGAGATCGGTGGAAACGAACCGTAAAAGAGCTCGAGACATCCTGAGAGAGAAGCTCGAGGTGTCGGTGAAAGGAGAGGAGAGTGAGATCCTGAAGAGGCAGAGAGATGCTGTTCTGAGGAAACAGGAGAAGAGAAAAAAGGCAAACGACAATCTGGAGAAAAAGAGACGTTTTAAAGAAAGTCTTCTAGCAGATTCTAAACCTGGAGATGACATGAGATGAAACAACAATAATAATCCTCTAGTTTTTTACAAGTGTCCTTTTTTGTCTGTTGGTTTGAGAATGTTTTGAAGAAATAAGAAAACCATTCAATCATACCAATGCTATTATACACATTGGGTGTCATGAAAATATGTTTTATTACTGGGTAATACATAAAAAGTTGCAAAGTTTTTTGCTTGTTACAGCATTCTGTCCAATAGTTGAAGAATTAGTTTACAAAGTGTATTTTGGCACGATTAATTTAGTTGTTTTTTTTAAATCCAAAACAAGTTTAAAATCTACCTGTCCATGTAAAAAAAAAAACATCCTATAGAAGCATGCACCACACACTCAACCCATTACTCCATTCACAATGGGAACACTCAGCTAGTGAACACATTCTGTCACATACTGATTTACACTATCATTGCAAATCCCTTCCCTTGTAAACCTGTGTTGATTGGTCCAGAATAGTCCTGACTGGGAAGTGATCACTTGTTCTGTCCTGTAGTGCCCTCCAGAGATACTCAGAGTATCTAACTCTTATTGAAACTGCTAGGATCTTGCATTTCTCTCCGTCTCTACCAAACATTCTCGCACTAGTCCCCTGGCGTGTATAATCCCTGTGGAAGACAGAAATAGCAATTAAATGTTACTGCGTTACTTTCTCTTTATAACTATACTGTCAATCTTCACTCAAGTTACAACATTCTATCACATTTCCCATACATATAGAGCCTGGATGAATTTAAAAGTTTCAACTGAGGTTCTGAGGTTATTCACAAAATTATTCTCTTACTTTAGAACGAGGCTTTAACCCATGTCTGGGAAACTGAGACTTAATGTCAGCAGGGGGGAAACACATTTTAACATATTGAATTTGGAACACAAATAAACAATGAACACATGCTGAGAACATGTGGAAAAACAAACCTCTCTTTAATCTTTCCATTGCACTTTTGCTTCCAGCGTAGGTTGGTCTTATCTCCTTCCCCAGTTCCTCTATGATGGCTAATAACTCTCCATATTTACTCTGAGGGATGTGATTTCCACTTGTACTCTGCAACATTGAAACATAATAGTATCCACACACACACACACGTTAGTTAGTTGTCTCAGTACAGCAGAAATGTTGATTTATGCAGCAGTATGTATTAAAGACGTCAATCAACTTCGTTTAGCGATTTATGAAAATGATTTATAATTCTCACCATTGTAAAGCCAAGAGACGGTGGCCCCAGAGATGGTGGCCCATAGTCACTCACTATGGGTCTGTATGTTTGTACTGTTGGTATGCTTGGTGAATGGGAAGCTGTAAATGAGAGAATAAAAGTTAGATTAGATTAGATAAACCTTTATTTGTCCTCCAGGGGGTGGAAATTGCAGAGTTAGAAGGTTACGTTGAATTGTAATTTTAAAATACACAACCTGTGTAACACATTGCAAATGTTGCATATAGTGATAGTCTGCAAATCACTCATGGTGACAGGGATAATACATCATTTGACTGTGGTTTGAAAAACACATATACATATATGTATGTGACTAGACCCCTGTTCTGATCCTTGGTGCATGGTTAAATGTAATGACATGTAGTTGACGCTAGGTGTCATCAGAGGGTCAAATAACTGGATCCGCAGATCAATCATTCAGCCTTGAGGGCTGAGAGAGTCCACGAAGAAGATCATGAATAGCGAGGATTAACAAGGCCAAAGTGATACATTTCATATGTTACATGGTTACAGCATCCTTTAACAAATCAAGCATGCTGGTAGCTGATCGGCGTAGATGAGTGAATGAATGAATTATAAAACTTTGTCGACGTATTAAAGGAGGGGGTTTATGATTTGTAATAATGGCGGATATGTATTAGCCATGACCCTGTATCAGTGGACAAAAAAACGAGTCGTGAGCTCTCCAGGTATTCGTCGAAACAACCCAATTTTTACACTTGACAAAACAAAGATAAGATTTAAATGTGGAAAGATAGTTCTGCCTTACCTTGGTTCACTGAAGTTCCCGGAATGTGCTGATGAAGATTTGGCTTGTAAGCCATTCCAACAGACATCATAAATTGAGAAATAAAAATGTTAGAGAATTCCGCTGAAGCCGCTTGTCTCTCAGACACTTTTTGTTTACTACAGAGCGGCACTGGGCAAATATGGCCGTCACATTCATACTGATATTCATAATCCTATATGTCACCACTGGAAAAAAGGCATTGTGTGATGGCGAATTAAAATAAATATACATTTATTTTAGTTTTTTTCACAAACTTTTAGAAGTCTTATGTTGCATTATTTCACTTTCAATAATTATGTTAATACTTAGGTTGAGATGTTTTTAGTTGTTTTTTTTACATTATGTTTATTTTTATTAACATTTGAAACACTACATGACTAGAATAAATCATTTGTGTTTCTGCCCGTGGATTGCACATTTGGTTAGCTGAACATCCCTAAGATTAGATAGACAAAACAGCCCAAAATTTAACATGTATCTGTAAATGTACATTTGATTCCTGATTCGCCCTTTGAATTTGAACCGCTGTTAGGGCAAGACGTTGAATTAAACGGCTGCCCCGGGGTTACAAAACGTGCACACCTAAAGACACAAAAGAAAGCAACCTTTTAAATGACATTCCAACCAAACACATGAGAAAGTAACCGACCAATCAGAGGCAGGGAGGCTTTTTGAATGGTTGTTATGCCTCAGCTGTTTGGGTGAGCGAACTCGCGATAAACGTCTCGAGACTGCTTCTCAACCAGGCTCGTGAAGCAAAATAAAACCGCACGCGGACACCGAAAATATTTTGCCTTGCTTGGAAAAATTTGAACATTTGTTTGAAATGGGAAAAGGTAAGTGTTATATGGATAACTTACCGGCGTTAGAGCTGACCTAAGTGCTTTAGCAGACAACTAAAGCATTTAATGTATTTATTGTTTATTCGCGCTAGCTTCCATGTTTACGTGTGTACAATGTACTTAAAATAACTCGTTAATGTTCTGTAAGGGAGGAAGAAAGCGCAGAAGTCTACAGACACGCTTCTGCCAAAGGTCGTGAAAGGGACGAAAGAAAACACGCCGGAAATGAACAAGGTAATTTAAAGGTATTTTAAAAGGTAAAACAAGGACAAAGACACAAACACAGACACACACGTTACTTAATTATCACCAACTTTAAACAGTGACTAGCCCGTGCGTCCCCAGTCTAAACCAAACATGTTCTCTTCCTTCCAACAGGAACCTGCAGATAAGACCCAGTCTACCTTGACCACCCTGTGGTCCCCCAAAAAAACACGATCCCCCCTCGGTGACAATTCAAGCACTTCTGTCCAGCACGTGTCTGAAGCAGCACAGCCTCCCCATGTTGCTCCATCAAAAACAGATCAAGGTAAAGATAAACCATCAATCTGTTTGGTCAGTATCCCGATAACCTGAGATGAAACTGAATTCATGATCTATATTCGTTTGTTTTGTTTACATTCGTTACATTTCAACAGATATAACTAGTAGGAGTTTTGACAATCCACCCAATGCAAGACATCCCGGTGACCCATGTGTTTGTCTTGGCCATTTCTATTACGGTCAGGAGATTCGAGTTAACTGACCACAGATAATGTCCTTGGGTGTGAATGGCATCTCTGTTTACCGACCTGGAATTTGATGTCACAACCAAATAGTTTTCTACTGGACTCTGCTGAATGGGCAGCTGATAAACAAGTCCTTTAGTTTACAGTTTAGACTAAATACTGTTGTTTTGTTCTCTCTCTATTCTCTCAAGAGTCCAGACGAGAGGAGAGGACTGAGATGGGACACAGAGAGACAGTCCTTAAGTCAACTAAGGACCCACAAAGACTCAAAAGCGTGTCCCAGTCCAAAAACAGAATAGGAACTAGTAGCAAAGTGAAAAAGTGAGTGGAATCGATGGACTGGGAATAAAAAATACATGTTGTTTGTCTGGTTCTGTCTGACCTGGTCAGCTGGACTGTGGGAACGTTAACCTGCGTGATTCACACTTAAAATATCTTGTTGTTTCCTCAGAGCTGAAAACATCACTTCTGTTAACAAAAAGGTCACTGATTATTATCCAGTCAGAAGAAGTAGCAGAAAAAGTAAAACTGAATTGAAGGTTTGTTGAAAACCTTTTTCTTTTTTTTAAGCTTTCGTCACGTGTGTCTGCACTGGAATTGACCTTTTTAATGAAATGTCACGTTTGAAAGCAAACTAACTTCATGTTTTTTCAAATAGAATGATGAACGTCAGCACATTGACGACCTGATAAAGAATGGAGTTGAGGAAGGATTGATCGTAAGAATGTTTGGATTTTCCTTATTTTTTCTTCCTGAACTTGGCCAAAACTTTGAAGTCGTTTTGGATAAAAGTGTCTGGTTAAATGAATAAATGTCAAATGTAACTTGTTTTTGACTTGGGTGTTCCTGCCCTTTCTGTCCCGGCAGGTTAAAGACATCGAGGGTAAAGGAAGAGGTGTGTTTGCGGTCAGAGACTTTAAAAAAGGGGAGTATGTGGTGGAGTATCATGGTGACCTGGTGCTGCTGGCCGACGCCAAAAAGAGAGAAGACCGCTACGCTCAAGATCCAGAGACTGGGTGCTACATGTATTACTTCCAGTATCACGGCAAAACCTACTGGTACGTACTGGGACTGGTAATCAGCCAACAAGAAAAAGTAAAAATATTTCTGTAACGAAGAAGAGAATGACTTCTGGAAGTCGAGACGTCTTGATTTAGAAAGAAAAAAAAAAAAGCTTTTATACGATAAGTCACCTTCTATCTAGATGTTTTATTTATTATTAATTAGTTCTAGTTAATTTTTTTTTTTCTTTTTAGCGTGGATGCGACTAAGGAAAGCGGTCGAATGGGAAGGTTGATCAACCACAGCAAGCAGGGGAACTGTCAGACAAAGCTACACGGTGTAAACGGAACGCCTCATCTGATCCTGATCACCTCCAGAGACGTCCAGGCTGATGAGGAGATGCTGTACGACTATGGAGATCGCAGCAAAGCCTCCATCTCTGCCCACCCATGGCTCAAACTATGATGTCATACCCCCCCCCCACCCTCAACTCTAACACTGATCGTTCATGTATTTATATATCTATAGAGTGCTTTTAACACCACAACATTCTCTAGATACATTTTTTTCACTTGAGGGTGATGACAAGGATGAACTGTGCAGAAAGCAGGAACCTATTAGGTAGATTTCAGATTTAGGTTGAAGTTGTCTGTTCTCTATGTTTTTATAGATATTAAGGTCAGTTTTTTTATTCTGTAAACAATACTAAAATGTTATGTTTTTTTAATGATGGTTTTATATGATAATTTATAAATGCCTTAGTACATCAACCTGATACAGTTTGATGTGCTTCTCTTAATGATTGTTTACAAGCAACAGATGTTATGGAGCTTTAGTTGTTGTTGTTTTTTACTGTACAAACCATTTCAAAAGGAAGAAGTATTTGAGAAATAAATTTCAGTTGAAAATCTTGTTTCAACCAGTGCAATACTGTGTTTTGAGAATCAACTTCATTGCAACCATTCATGATTGCATCGCAAAAGTCTTAAGTTTATATCGACTTGAATACAAGTTGTTGATATTACTTATCTATGTTAGAGGAAAGTTAATTAGGTAAAAATATACAAAATAGTCTTGTTCCCAAAAGTTCCTACAGATAGTTAAATGTGGACCTTCAGTATAAAAAATACTTCAAATATTTCCTATGCAGTTTTTTTTGTCTAAACTCCACGTCTTCAAAAGAACCTCGTTGTTGGTTTTGTCATTTCCTCCTAAACGAAAACCTATAAAAAAACAAAAGGAAGGTATTAGTTTGGTAGAAAGATGCTAACCAGCAACACACACTAAGGTTGAGGAGCGGGAGTGTTCCGGCGTGTTTGTGTAGAGCGGCTCAATAAATAAAAGTACAAAAATACACTATAATACAGGTCAAGACCTAAAAAATTAAGTAATTACATATCAAATTATATTGATATATAAAATATACACAATTATGTCAGTATTTCATAGGCCTAATGATCAATGTCCATGTTAACGTGACCAAATCGAAGGGCTCAGCTAGACCCCATGATGAAGCTATAGTGTCTGTTTATCGGTGTTCTCCCTCCTAAAACACATCCTGGATCAGCACAAACACTGGTCACAAGCTAACCATTACAGAGGCCCAGCAGGCCGTGAGAAGCAGCCATTGGCAGGTCATCATGTAATCATGACTGGGTTGGAATGATGAACGAACCAGGTTGTTGTTTTTTTTTTTAAACGGCACGTACACATATTTTGCAATCTCAGAAGATTGTGAGTGTTTGTACACCATTGAGTTGTATGACGTTGCTTGTGTTGTAACTATAATACACCACATTTGGAGATGTTTCGTTATATGAAGAAGTCACTGTGTTTCAAGTGAGTATGATAGTTCTGAATTCTTAATCTTATAAAGGCACTCATCAGTCAAATTACAGACAGTGATAGGGGTGGGAAAATAATAATAATAACTTACAGCTTTCCAATAGTTGTCCTCTCTTCTTTCGGTTCCTGTTTGGGTTCCTCCTGAGGTTCCTCCTGAGGTTTCTCCGGTGTGTTGAGGTTGGGCAGTGTTGAGGGAGGTGAGTCCAGGTTCACCTCAACCATGGGGGACTCAGTCTGGAGGAGGACACCACTGCAGACACAACACAGAGGAGTTAGGCTGCTGTGGGGTGCACAGGGGGGCGGGGGGCATGGGGGAAAACATGGGGGGACATGGGGGTAGATATGGTGGGGAGATATGGGGGAGAGTAGGGGGGAGGGTTGAGGACTGGGGAGGGAGAGCAGGTGAGGATGTCAGATGAGAGGTTAGATTTTGACCACATGTATATGTACTTGTTTGACATCAGTTTACGGTTACGGGCCATATAGACCAGTTTTTTTTATATGTCAATGTTGATTTAAATATTATGTATTTTCAACATAAATTGCCCCACTGTCTGTATTTTTATTTCACCTCTTATAGAGTTGCAGCTCCTCTTGTGCCACCATCAGCTGCGCCTTCAGCTGGTTCCTCTCCTGAAGAACCTCCTTCAGCTCCTGCATGGTGAAGCGGGGTCTGTTGGGGTCTTTCAGGTCCACCACCAGCTGGTTTGGGCCGAGGGTTTGCTGTTTGGGTTAAAAAAAAAAGAAAAAGAAAGAAGAGAGACACTCTCATGACCTGACTTCATACGGTAGCACGCGCATACGTTTAACAGTCTAAAGTTCATGCTTCACGTGGGGGGAAATAAACACAGGAAATGTATTTTATTTTTGTATACGATATTTTTTTTATATTTTTTTATGCATTTTGTATTTATTTTATTTTGTATACGGCCCGTAATAAAAGTTGAATAATAAACTCACCGTTCCTTGACCTGCGGAACTTTCTCTTACGATTCTATCCAATTCGCTTTTCAGGTTGTCTCTTTCCATTTTTAACTCCTCCAACGACAGGTTGGACTTATTCACTAAGATCTCGAACATCTCTAAAACGCGGACGATTTTAAATTGCAAATCTGAAACTTGTCCACCGCTTTTACTTATTTTCAACAAATCTCTTCCGATTACGTAGGAAATATCATAAACATCTTCCACTGTTAGCTGAAACGCGTCCTTATCGAAAGCCAACGCGGGTGAAACTTCACGCTCTTCCATAATACTTCTTACAATCAAACACAATTTCCCCTTTCAAAAAGTTTAATAAAAAATAAAAGTGTTTAGTTTAAACATCCAGAACCGGTAAAAAAAGTGACAACTATCGTCTTCCGAAGTTACACATCGCATGAAAAAAAGTGCAGTTAGTGCCCCATGTTAAGACCCGCCTTCTTCCTCATCTAAATCGATCGCTGACAACGTGATTGGCAGCTGTCTCGTCCAATAGGAGAAGCCTAATGGTACAGGCAGACTGCAGAAGGATCGCTCGGTAACCTTGGCGACAGGTGAAGCCACGCGCATGATCAGGTGAAGGTGCATGTGATGTTTTCACGACGTTTTCAACTGACACCGATGAATGGACATCCGTTTTAATCACTTGTAATTTTATTATATATATTAAAATTCTCCGAATGATTTTGCATGGTATAACTTTGAAAACTTGACACCCATATAGGAAATGTCCCAATGTCATTAATATTTTATAACAGTATTACGAGGCAAAAATAGGAGTTGAAAGCTTCTCTTTTACAGCTCGTTTACCCTCTGAAACAAATGGCCCAAAGTGGCAGCACCCAATACACAAACCACAAGATAAATAAACAATTTAACCTCTACATTTACATTACATTTATTCATTTGGCAAAGGCTTGTATGCAAAAGCGATTTACAAGACAGAGCTTTATGAAAAAGCCCTCTCAAAGTCATGGACACACCTTAAGTGTTCCTGAACACCAACAGCCATTACAGTAACAACGGTAACAAAAATCTAGTAACACATTTAAAAACGTAAGATATCTTCGCACACTGTAAAACTCCCAGCTAACTAACTCCCCTCTTTTTAATTTGACCATTCTTTCACAGCGTAATCACCCAGATGTGATACATTATTTGTTTAAATACCATGAGGACATTTCTGTCACAACCATTTTTCTTTGTGGGGGACGCTGATTGTGGGAAAGATCCTCTGGATATCAGTGACCTTAACGCATGTAGTAGGACACAAGTGATTCCAGCGAGTCGAGATGTGATTCATCAGTAAGTCAGTTCTCTCCGTGTCAGCAGGTTCGTTTCCAATCTTCCGCACCACCAAACTCATCCTGCATGACGACAACGACAGCAACGTACTTGATCCTAAGCACGTGATCTTACACACAGGTTTAAACACGTCAGGGGATGACAAACCACTAGTCTAGACAAGGGAAACACAAAATACAAGTCGAGAGAAAAAAAAAACGCATCGAGGTCAAACTAATGACATGAGTCTTCTGATTGGTATTAAGGTGGGATCATCTTGTAGCAGACCAGCAGCCACCATCGGCATGATGGCAGTGAAGATCCTGTTGAGATAAACACACAGAATATGTCTGAATATTTTTATTATTTGGTATCACAGATTTAATCAACGGTAATATGTACACTGATCATAAGGGGCGGATGATTCATGTATGTGTGTGTTGTGTTGTGTGTATATTGTCACGTGTGTGTGTGTGTGTGAATCTTGTACGTGTCTGTGAATGTGTGTGTGCATATGTGTGTGAATCTTGTCGCGTGTATCTTGTACGTGTGCATGTGTGTGAATGTGTGTGTATCTTGTTGTGTGTGTTAGAAGAGCTGCCTCCACTCACAGACGTTTGATTCCTGACTCTGGTTGGTCGGCTGAAGCTGCTTGTGGTTCTGATGATGGATAAAAAACAACAGGTCCTCCTGCTTCATCCTCCTCACTGGGGGAACAGGATATGACATCATCAGTAACAGACACTATCCTGGTGTCAATGAACGAATCGTGTTTGTGACTCGGTAAAAACCTCTGAGCGATCCGACCTTTTGTAATAGGCCAGTTCTTCCTGCAGCATGAACACCTCAGCTTTCAGCTGGTTCCTCTCCTGCAGGACGTCTCTCAACTCCTGCAGGGTGAAGCGAGGCTCATCGCTGTCCTCCTGCTCCTCTCTCTCTACCCCTGGCTCCTCGCACAGCGCCTCCTGGAGGTGAAACACAGCAGGTGCACCCCCCGTCACAGAAGCACGCTCTCCACTCTGGGATGGTCACCGCGACGCTTTTTGTTGCTGAACCCCACACGCTGTAGCTGAGTCAAGCGGTTTGAAGTGTTGGAAAGTGCTGTAAAGGCAAACTTTTTGCTATTCCCATGAAGGCCCCAAATTGATAGGCAGAAGCCACAACATTTGTTAAAAACTCCATGCATCTCCCCAAACAATAGGGAGGAGGAGGACTGATGCATGTTAGAGCACTTTAATACCATCTTCATTTTTTTTATATTAAATCACATCCAGTCACTACAAAGGCAAACTCCTGGCAGGCGTTACCCATAGCAACGCTGCCACTTCCTCGTCATCATAATTCTCCTTCCTGTCTGTCGAGGGTGGAAGGAGTGATGGGTAATCTTCTGACTTCCAGCAACCTGCCAGGAACTCAGCATCGCCTCCGCATTCAACCCACACTGAGTTCTGCATGACGGAAGCTGCCCTTGCTGCTGCCAAGGGCTGGATATGAGACAGAATAACTGTCACTATCACTACTGGGTTTTGTGATTTACTACAGCCTAGTGGTAAAACAACTAAAACAGGCAATAAACAATAAAAGTCTAAATTATTGTGTATAGAGTTTGTATACATTAGAAAAAGTGTGTTTCTCGAGAACCATGACACAGTTTGAGAAGGCGGAACCAAGTTGTGTCGTGTCTGTGCTCACCGTGGCAGACCCAGCGGTGGGCGACTTCACCTCCGGCTTCGGCAAGGAGGCCTCCTCCTTCTCCGCCCTCTCCTGCTCCTGTTCGCACCCGAGGCGTTCCTCCCGGAGCCTCTCCACCTCTTTCTTCAGGAGCCCCACCTCCTGCTGCCTGGCCTGGGCCAGGGCCTCCAGCTCAGCCTTCTGCTGGATCACAGCCTTGCCCTGAGCCTCCAGAGCCCCGATACGGCGCCGCAGGTCCTGGTTGATCTTCATCAGTCTGTGCTGCTGCAGCTGGAGCTGGGGGGAGGCAGAGAGGGGGGAGGCAGAGAAGAGGGAGGGGTTACATTTGATTACAGATCGAGAGGGTTCCCAGGTGGAGGAAGAGAGGGAGATGGGGAGGAGAGGGAAAAGGATGAAAGGAGGAGTAAAGGGGGAGGAGGAAAAGGAGGAGAGGAGGAGGAAGAGGAGAAGGGGGAAAGGAGAAGAAGAGGTGGGAAAGGAGGATGAGAGCAGGAGAAGAGGAGGTGGAAGAGGAGGAGAAGAGAAGGTGGGAAAGGAGGATGAGAGCAAGAGAAGAGGAGGTGGAAGAGGAGGAGAAGAGGAGGTGGGAAAGGAGGATGAGAGGAGTAGGAGACTCTCACCGCGTCCACATCCTCTGTCTTCAGCGCCAGCTCGTGGTCCTTGGCTCGGATCTCATCCCTCTGCTTATCCACCACTTCTCTCAACTTCCTCATCACCTGACGCTCTCTGTCCGACATACCTGTCAGTATCACACACACACACACACACCACACACACACACACACACACCACAGAAACACACAGACAGAATATATGGATTATTTATTCACCCCAGGTCTGAATATTAATAACGAGACGCCTATCTACACATCCATGGCTTGTAGCCTACCCCATGTACGATATGTTGTAGACTAGAACGAACAAGACAGACTTGTCTGTCAACCTGATGTAGGTGGAACAATGTGTGTATGTGTGTGTTTGGTTATAGTTATTGCCATCACACTAAGGCTGTATTTCAGTATGGTTCCAAAATAGTTTTGCTCCCACGCTCCCCCCCCCTCCCTCTCTCTCTCTCTCCCCCTCTCTCCCACCCCCCCCCCCCCTCTCTCTGATATCAACATGAAAGCAACCCACACGCTCGCACGCAAACACGTAGAAGCACAAGCTTCACCTAACATGATTTACGATCCAACTATTCTAAACGTACATCTCCATTTGAATGAAGGTTTAATTTAAACTTGAAGGAACAAAACGTTATAGGCAACAGTCATACACACACAATAAAATAATAGGTTTAGAATTACAATTATATTAATCATCGTGACAAGTCACCCAGCACAGCTCATAACTACACGCAAAGCAGACACTAGTTGATATAAGGCCTGGTGATATAGGTCAGATGATATTTCAGGTGGGGGAACAGTGAGCCAGATGGTTATTCTATCTCACCAGCAGCTGGGACACGAATCTCATACAGACACTTTGGATAATGACGCTTGATATATTGTGAATGAATTTCAAATTATTATTATTATTTTTAATTCAAGCTCTAATCACTACTTGCATTGACATTACATAATAATTTAGCATATGCTTACTTTTAGGGGGGAGGTCTGCATTTTTCTCATTTAAGCAACTGGAATTTCTAATTATTGTCTTGTTGAGATCAATCTCACGGGAGTGGACCTGCACCTTTATAAATATTCACCACATCAACACAACTCTCCAGTTTTAAATGAACTGAACACTAATATCCCTGAACTTCAGACCTACCTTCCTGTTTCTGGGCCTCCTCCTTGGTACCGGGGGAGTCCTGGTGGGAGAGGCTCATCAGGAGGGTCTTGTTGTCCGCCTGCAGTTGACTGATCTGGGACAGCAGGTCCTGGGCCTCCCCTCTCCACACCTCCTCCACCTGCTCCAGCTCCTGCAGAGCACAGGACTTTATGGAAAAGCGCGTGCGTGTAGACTACAAACGCACGCCCGCATTCACTCGCACGCACGCACATACACACTCACTCACACAGTCAAAACGGGTCGAATTGAATTCCACTTGTGTTCATTTGATACCGAGGAGAACTCACTGAGGGTGACTCATCACACGGGATGAATAGGTCATTTATACATATATATATATATATAAATAAAATAAAACTAGAGATATTCAGCGTTTATTCAACTTTATAATCAAGAGTTGGAGAAACTTTTGTCAACAAGCTTTGCGTAAACATACAGGCCCACATTTAAACAGGTAGAAGAAGGAGCAGATACAGACATGGCAGCCTGCAGTAAAGAGACACGTTAGGTAACACAAGACAATGTCTGTGTCACAGGAACTGCTATGAACCTTTTGATGTTTCTTTTCCTTCTCCAGTCTGTCATTCCTCTCCAGTCTTAACCTGTCCAGCTCTCCTCTCAGCTCCTCGGTCTCCGGGTTAATGTTGCTGCGGCTGACCAGCACCTCCAAGACCTCCAGAACCCGCACCACTCTGGGCATGAGCCTGGATAAAGCCTCGCAGCCGTACTGATCTATGATCCGCTCAAACTCGCTGCCTACCACAGCAGCAATGTCATATACGTCCATAACCGTCAAATCCGCTGCATTTTTCTGCAGCGCTGAGCCAAAGACTTCCATGTGTTCTGGAATCTTCAAGAGTTCCATTCGAACGTTGACAACATTCTTTTTTTGGGATTCAGGAGTGTTCCATATACATCCGCGACACCTTTCCAGTGTATTGCAGGTTCAATCTACAAAATAATTTGTCTAGATTAAACTGTGCCCACAGTGTATTTCCAGACAGGTTACTTATGTACATTCCTTCTCTACGCCTAAACCGAGACTCTGACCCACTGAAGCCACACTGCGCATGCTCATGAAGTCAGCAGCAGTCAAGTCTGACTTCAGCAGGGACCACCAGGATCCATAACCATAAAACCAACACCAAGACACACACAAACCTTTATAAACATTTATTGTTTGTTCATTGACATGTACACTTCTCTTACTCGGTGGAACCACTGCGATTTTTACTAAAATATATTAATAGATTTCAGAGTATAAAGACATGTTTTAATACAGAATAGATCCAGAAATGAAAGTTCCTTATAACCCTTTCAGAAAAATCTCCCACAAACAAATATGAGTTTCACAAACAGACACCAGTTCCATTCTTGTGCAGTCAACCCAACACCTTTTCATTTAGCCTTACAGTAGCACTGTGGGTCCATTCTTATACTTAACAGCACAGTGTACCCTGCCATACATTCAAAGAGTAACCTAGCCATATAAATTACAGTGTTCGACTTGCAAGCAAGCCCATGTTTGATTGAATATCCTTGCGCATAAAGTTATTAAAAGCATGAATACAGTACATATCCTTCTATCGGTATACAGTAGAGGCGCAACTTAAATAATGGTAACAGGTTGTGGACTAGAGGTGCCTTTTTACCTGTAATCATAAAAAAAAAATCCAGAATCAACTGGGATCTAATCTAAGAGGGATTAAGATGGTCTAATCTAGTTCACGTGATGATTATATCAACACAGGTTGGGATTAGAAGAGACAGACAGGAGACAGTGAGACGGCAAAAGGAGTGGAGATGTAGTGGAGATGTGCTGTTCTACACTATGATTACGTACCTACGTACACTCTCACACGCACACACACACACACACACACTAAAGAAAACAGCAAACTACAGCCTTGTGCACCAAGAGGTGAAGCACCCCCCAAAAAAGGCCTCGTTCAAGATTCATAATCAATCCAACGTTTGTTGTCGTATCCGATTATCACATCCCTATTTTAAAAAGCAAAAAGTTCGAGTTTAAAGGACCAGAGACACAATGTTGGTGTTGCATTAAAAAAAAAAAAAATTAAGAAATAAGAAATCAAAATATTAGCGAAACATCTTAAAATAACTATTTCCCTTTGTGTTTTGGGAAACAGCACACTTCCACAGCAGCTAACAGACCCACACAGAGGACAGAGTGAAAGAGGAGCGCAGTGTGTCCTGCAGAGAGGAGAAACAACCAATCAGACAGGAGCTCAGTTTGGCAAAAGAAGAGCAGGAGAGAGGAGGGGGGAGAGAGAGAGGAGGGGGGAGAGAGAGGGAGAGAGAAACAGAGATACAGAAAGGCCCAATAGAAAGACAGCTGTAAGATCTGGTGTGTGACGGGACTGTCAAGGTGCAGCTCCCGATGACCCTGTGATCACATGACTACTGATTTCCTCCAATCAGCTCCTCCCATCTGAGTAGAGCTTTTCCAGGAGTCTATTTGAACTGGCAGGAGTCTACCTGAACTGTGATCAAAACAAAACAATACAAGTTAGATGTGTTAAATATAATGGCGTTTGAAGGTCACCGTATATTTCACTTCCATAATGTTCATTAAGCAGATACTTTCAACCAAAACTACAAATGTTTAGGCAGCAACAAAACACCAAAAAGTTGAGGTCTTACCATGTTTTTAGGAAGTACGTTTGGCTTCTGGGCCAAGGCTGGTTTCCTCATGACAGCAGGCTTGGTGGGGTTAGGTGAGGAGGGGGTGGGTGAGGGGGAGGTGGGGGTGGGCGAGGGGGCCCTCCCGTTTCCCTCCGAGAGCTGGTCCAGCGGGATGCCGGCGATGACGTAATGCTTCTTCCGTAGCTCTCCCAGACGCAGACGCTCGTTCTCCAGCTGCGTCTCAAGCTCTAGAACCTTCACCTGGAACACGGGGAGAGGCGGCGTCACACACGTGTCGCCGTGTAAAAGCACACGGCACCTCGCACACGCATGACGGCAGAGAGAGACTGAGAGTCGGGGTGCTGTCAGATCTTACCTGGGATTCCATCTCCTCCATTTTCAGCTTGATGAGGGACATTCCTGAGAAGTCCATGGTATCTGAAGAGGAAAGAAAGATTAGTGAAGCGTGTGTGTGTGTGTTGACAGGCTTGTGTGTGTGTTGTCAGGTTTGTGTGTGTGTGTGTGTGTGTGTGTGTTGTTAGGCTTGTGTGTGTGTTGACAGGCCTGTGTGTGTGTGTGTTGTCAGGCTTGTGTGTGTGTGTTGTTAGGCTTGTGTGTGTGTGTTGTTAGGCTTGTGTGTGTGTGTTGTTAGGCTTGTGTGTGTGTGTTGTTAGGCTTGTGTGTGTGTGTGTTGTTAGGCTTGTGTGTGTGTCGTTAGGCCTGTGTGTGTGTGTGTGTGTGTTGACAGGCCTGTGTGTGTGTGTGTGTTGTTAGGCTTGTGTGTGTGTGTGTTGTTAGGCTTGTGTGTGTGTGTCGTTAGGCTTGTGTGTGTGTATCACCAACCCTTGTCCTCCAGGTGTTCCTGGCCGGTCTTGGTGGACGCCACTACGTTGGCCGCCATCTCGTTGACACGGCGAGAGGCCTGCTGTAAGGTCGTCAGCCGCGAGCTTCCGCGATCAGCCTTCACCTGGCGAGACAAACGGCAGGGATGAGAGGAGGGCCGTACGGACACAGGTGCTAAAGGTCAAAGGTCACCTGCCGATGTCTGACCTTGGAGGCTGCGACCAGCTGGGCCGTGCTGGCGGCGATCTCGTGGGAGCAGACGATCAGCTCCTCGTACTTCCCCGTATGAAGAACCACCTTATCAGCTGACTCCCTGAGGGGGGGACACACACACACACGCCCCAGCATGCACCTCGGTTATTTTGGGGATGTTTTCAAGGAAATGTTTGGTCTTTATTTCTCCAGAGGATAGATGGAGAGAGAGTGAGAAAGCGAGAGAAGAGAGCGGAGAAAGAGAGATGGAAAGATAGAGACAAAAAAAGTGAAGAGAAGGGAGAGAGAGAGAGAGAGAGAGAGAGAGAGAGAGAGAGGACATGCAGGAAATGGGCTGAGGCTGATTGGATCTCAGGACTTACACCATCTGAGTGGCTCCCCAGCCTACAGCTTTGGAAGCAGAGATGAGTCCTTCAGTCCATCGAGAGTTCCTGGCATAAAACTCTTTAATAGAGGCAGCACCCTGGACAGGGGAGAGGGGGAAGAGAGACCAAGAGAGACACAGACAGAGAGAGAGAGAGACAAAGAGAAAGACAGAGCGATAGATTAATACAAACATTAAATAGTGACATGAGCTACAGCCCAACATTCTGAATGGAGAAAAAAAAAAACTTCAGTGACACTCACCCTCCCACCCTCGACGATCTCCTTCTGCAGGTCTGTGGATGCCAGGACCAGCATGCGGATGGCCTGGGGACACACACACACACACACACACACACACACAGAGGAATATTACTCATCACAATCATTCCCTCCTCCCCTGACCTCAATCAACTCAAATATCAGTAGCCGGGATCTTACCATCATCAGGTCAGTACAGCTGTTGAGGATTCTGGGTAATAAAAGAGGAGATTATGATGAGAGAAGAGGCGGTTAAATTGGGAGACGGACAGAAACAGTAAAACATGTGAACCGACCTTTCGTTGACCTCTAGTTTCACTCCAGACGTGTCCTTCCTCGCTTGGTTCATCATTTCCTGTCAAAAACATCCGAAAAAACAAAATATTTACACTCGGCACATATTTACATGAACCCCCATGTAACCCCATGTAACCCCATGTAACCCCTCAGCAGAAGCCTGATAATTACACTTCATTTGAATCAGGTGTGTTGGAAGGGGGAAACATCTAAAACATGCAGGACAGTGGGCCCTGAGGACCAGGATTGAGAACCACTGCTCTAAAGGAAGGGCACAGAGGTCAAAAGTCTTACGTCGATCCTGCGCACGGCTTCTTCGATGGCTGCGGAGGTGGAAGCCATCTCCTTATCCACCATGTCCCCCAGCTCCTCCTGCCGAACATCCACACCCTTGGGCCTCAGTTCCTGGAGGAGAATGGATATCACGTGTTCAGGAGGAACTTCCTGTTTACTGTTCCAAGGGACATGCATGCAGTATCCCCCCCCCCTCCCCCTCCCCCCCCACACCCCTTCGTCCTTTAGCCCCCAGGATGGTCACCTGTCCCAGGTTTAGGATCTTCTGCACCACGATGCGTATGGAGGCTGGGTCTGCGGTGGGCAGGGAGGCCTTGGACTTGAGCTGGGACAGGAAGGCCA
>CM059309.1:7837500-7857500 GCA_030340665.1 Neosalanx taihuensis | reverse complement strand
AACTGTCTTCTGAAGTGGAACGATCAGCCAGACGGAACAGTCCAGAAGTGACGCAGCCCCAGCGTCTCCGTGGAGACGGACCTTCATGTCTGCGTCCTGAGTGATACGCTGCACCTCAAAGGCCAGCTGCTGCTTCGTCCTCTCCACCTCCTCCTGGGTCTGCTGGGTGGCTGACAGCATCTTCACCGTGTCAGCGCTCTGTCAACACACACACACACACACAGACAGACACACACACACACACACACACACAGAGACACACACACACGCACCGACACACACACACAGAGACACACACACACAGCAGCTCAGAAACATCTACCGGCAGCGGAATGAGAACAAGCCACTAGACTACAGATGTGAGGTGAGGGTGTGTGAGGGGAGTGAATGTGGGGGTATGTGAGAGGTGGATGTGAAGGTGTGTGAGGTGTGTGTGGGGTGGATGTCAGGGTGTGTGAGTGGTGTGTGAAGTGTGCGTGAAGGCTGGATGTCAGGGTGTGTGAGGGTGTGTGAGAGTTTGTGAGGTGTGTGTGAGGGTGTGTGTGCCTCACCTTCCTCAGCAGCTCAGCGTGGCTGGCCACCAGCTCGGAGTGTTTGTCCTTCAGCTTGTTGTAACGCTGCTCAGTGGCCTGAGACCTCTCTGAGACCCGGGGGAGAGGAGGGGGAGAGGAGGGGGAGATCAAAGGGTCAACATGTTAATGACTGTTCAGGGAGGGAGGGAGGGAGGGAGGGACTGACGTGAACTTACTGACCAGAGAGATAGAGCAACAGAGAGGGGGGGGAGGGAGAAAGAGAGAAAGCGAGAGACATAAAGAGAGAGAAATAGAGAGACAGAAAAATATATAGAGAGAGAGAAGTGGAGAGAAGAGAGACACTCACTCTCTGCCTCGATGAAGGACACCTGGACGTTCTCATGCTCGGCGTTGCGTCTGCGTGTGGCCTCCAGCTCCATGCGCAGCTGCTCGTTCTCCACCAGGGCGCGCTGCTTCTGGGCACGCTGCTCCTCCAGCTCCGCCTCCAGACTGTTGATCTGGGACTTCAGCTGGGTGATGTAGCGCTGGGCCTGCAGGAGGGAGGAGACGGAGAGCAAATCAAACAACCCCCACCAGGAGATAGACTAACAGCACTAGAACCACAGTACCAGTTATGATAACAGATAACAAAACAGAACTCTGAAACCCTATATAACATACTATAGACTATATATTTATTGGGTTCATAAAAAGGAATGTTTATAAACAACACAGCTAATGTCAGGGGAATTTTGATGATGAAGAACACTGAAAAGAAAGTCAGACAATGAGGTAGACACTGTGGTAGGTAGAAGGGTGGTCACAGGGAGGGCGGCACACTCAGACGACCCAGGATCAAGCACCCCCCACCCCCCCGCATGCTTCGCATGGTGGTCAACAGTGATGTCAAACACACGACTAGCAGGAAGCAGTAAACAGAAGGGTCGGACGTCATCTCCCATTCTGAGTCTGCCTGCTACATTCCACACGTACACTAACAGTCCTTTGCATCCGCCCCACACATGACCTAAATTCCTCTCCGCTTTCCACATCGCCGCCGTGTCCTGGGCCAGGGACGTCACCAGCTCTCCACAAACATCTCCATCTTCACCCACACACCTCCAACCCTCCCACACACACTCCCAGCCAGTCCAGGTACCTCTGCCTTGACCCTCTCCAGCTCTGCTCTCAGCATCTCCATGTCTCTCTTGAGGCTCTCGATCTGGAGCTCCCTGGGAGGGGGGAGAGAGAGACAGCAGGCTGGGGGTGAGATCAGAGCCGTGCCTGAGCTCAGGACCAGCTCCACCTCACACAGCTGGGCCTCACCTGTCATCGAAGCCACCGTTAGCAGGACCGAACGTCTGGTCGAAGATGTCAAACTGCTGAGGACAAACACAAAGACGAGGACGTCAGGAACTTTGGACAGAAGAGTGTCATTATCACACTCTCAATCACTCCCAACATCCCTCTGTCTCTGTCTGTCTCTGTCTGTCTCTGTCTCTCTCTGTCTCTGTCTCTCTCTGTCTGTCTCTCTCTGTCTGTCTCTCTCTGTCTGTCTCTGTCTGTCTCTGTCTGTCTCTGTCTGTCTCTGTCTGTCTCTCTCTATCTGTCTTTATCGCTTGCATTCTCTCTCCCTCTCACACACCAGGCCCCCTCACCCCCCCTCCACCCCCCTCAGGTACCTGTGTTGGGGCCTGCAGGCTGGTGGTGACCTCGCTGACCTCTATCAGCGGCTCAGGGTCGTCATCGTCGTCCTCTGGCTCCTCCTCAGGGATCACCACCACCGGCTTGACGTGCTTCGCCAGGGAGGCGGCGTGCAGGAAGTTAGGAGGAGACTGGGGGAGGAGCCAAGAGGAGACAGAGGGATGAGGAGGGAAAGAGAGAGAGAGAGAGAAAGAGAGAGAGAGAAAGACAGAGAGATAGACAGAGAGATAGAGAGAAAGAGAGAGACAGAGAGATAGAGAAAGAGACAGAGAGACCATTGACTGTCATCCAACATGTCGGTTGTAAGATGGGTACACATGTATGTATGTATGTATGCGTCAAAACACACCACCCTCCCACATACGATCAGGCATGACCCCCCTAACACGCGTGTATCTCCCTTCCTCTTACATCAGGCAGCTTTGGGATCTGGATGAGCCTCTTGAAGAACATCATGTCCCTGGCCTTGTTAAAGAACGTCTTCAGGCTGCAGGAGAGAACACAAGTCAAGCCCTGGTCTCTCAAACACACACACACACACAAACACACACACCAAGAGAGGACTTGTTGGGCAACGTACAACCCAAAGTTGCCAAAGCTGAGGTGAGACCACTTCTACTAGTAACCCTGCAGTGTGGAGGAGGAGAAGGGAGAGAGGACAGGATTTGCATAGGAGAGGGTGAGTCAGGGGGAGGGAGGGGGGGGGAAGGAGGGAAGGGGAGAGGGTGAGGCGGAAGGGAGGGAGGGAGGGGGGGGGGAGGAGGGAAGGGGAGAGGGTGAGGCGGAAGGGAGGGAGGGAGGGGGGGGGAGGAGGGAAGGGGAGAGGGTGAGGCGGAAGGGAGGGAGGGAGGGGGGGGGGAGGAGGGAAGGGGAGAGGGTGAGGCAGGAGGGAGGGGGGGAGGGGGGGGGAGGAGGGAAGGGGAGAGGGTGAGGCGGAAGGGAGGGAGGGAGGGGGGGGGGAGGAGGGAAGGGGAGAGGGTGAGGCAGGAGGGAGGGGGGGAGGGGGGAGGGAGGGAGGGAGAAGGAGGGAAGGGGAGAGGGTGAGGCGGAAGGGAGGGAGGGAGGGGGGAGGGAGGGAGGGAGAAGGAGGGAAGGGGAGAGGGTGAGGCGGAAGGGAGGGAGGGAGGGCAGGGAGAGGGTGTAGCCTCTCTCTCCTGCTCCAAACTGCTGCTCTCATTTCCCCTTGGCCCCGGGGCTCAGGTGGCTCAGGTAGCTCACCTGTGGAACTGGTCGTGGAAGCGATCCCTGTGTCCTTGCAGAGTGTCTGCTGGGAGGCCTGCAAAGCCAGAAGAGGAAGATCTGAAAAACACTGAAACAGGACTGCAGCATGTGAGACAGGCTGATTAACATGACAAGACTGCTGCAGGTGAGACAGGCTGATTAACATGACAAGACTGCAGCATGTGAGACAGGCTGATTAACATGACAAGACTGCTGCAGGTGAGACAGGCTGATTAACATGACAAGACTGCTGCAGGTGAGACAGGCTGATTAACATGACAAGACTGCTGCAGGCGAGACAGGCTGATTAACATGACTGAAACAGACTGCTGCATGTGAGACAGGCTGATTAACATGACAAGACTGCTGCATGTGAGACAGGCTGATTAACATGACAAGACTGCTGCATGTGAGACAGGCTGATTAACATGACAAGACTGCTGCATGTGAGACAGGCTGATTAACATGACTGAAACAGACTGCTGCATGTGAGACAGGCTGATTAACATGACAAGACTGCTGCATGTGAGACAGGCTGATTAATATGACTGAAACAGACTGCTGCATGTGAGACAGGCTGATTAACATGACTGAAACAGACTGCTGCATGTGAGACAGGCTGATTAACATGACTGAAACAGACTGCTGCATGTGAGACAGGCTGATTAACATGACTGAAACAGACTGCTGCATGTGAGACAGGCTGATTAACATGACTGAAACAGACTGCTGCATGTGAGACAGGCTGATTAACATGACTGAAACAGACTGCTGCATGTGAGACAGGCTGATTAACTGCAGTGAGACTAGTTCTTTAAAAACCAAA
This sequence comes from Neosalanx taihuensis, assembly GCA_030340665.1. NCBI lineage: Eukaryota > Metazoa > Chordata > Actinopteri > Osmeriformes > Salangidae > Neosalanx > Neosalanx taihuensis. The sequence goes on along the minus strand of CM059309.1, from coordinate 7,853,237 downwards.
GGGTAGGAATCATACGCAAAAGACAACTGCAGGGTAAACTGTTATTTTGGAGCAACCTTACGAACGACAGTGTGTTTATGTGATGGAGGGTGAGAGTCTAGTGGCCTGCAGGACTCACAGGCGTGCAGCTTGAAGAGCAGCTTGACGGTGAAGTGATACAGGTGACTGCAGTCCTGGATCACCTGGATCAGAGGAGACAGGCGACACTGGCCTGACGTCAGAGTGGAGATGGCTATGGAGGTGTTGAGCTGCCGGATCACTGGAGAGGAGACACACACAAAGAGACACACAGAGACACACAGAGAGAGACACACAGAGAGACACAGAGAGAGACACACAGAGACACACAGAGACACACAGAGAGAGAGACACAGAGACACACAGAGAGAGACACACAGAGACACACAGAGAGAGACACACAGAGACACACAGAGACACACAGAGAGAGAGACACAGAGACACACAGAGAGAGACACACAGAGACACACAGAGAGAGACACACAGAGACACACAGAGAGAGACACACAGAGACACACAGAGAGAGACACACAGAGACACACAGAGAGAGACACACAGAGACACACAGAGAGAGACACACAGAGACACACACACAGAGACACACAGAGAGACACTCATACACACACACATACACACACGCAGACACACAGAGACAAACAGAAACACACACATAGAGACACAGAGTGGCACACAGAGACACACATACACACACACACACACACACACACAGACAGAGACACACAGAGAGAGAGACACACGTGATCGTTATTCAATCAATGCTGCATCATTGACAAGTGACTGAAATCAAATGAGCAGGTATATGACCTTTAGGGTTAAAATAAGCAGCCCAAACAGAGGGGGTGTTTCCAGAGGCAGGGCTAGTCATGAAGCCTGCCAGGGAGGCTTGTTTACAATTCCTGGGATTGTTTACGGTGTTTCAGGATGACAGAGTCTGGCAACATCCGGCAAGGCAGAGAGGCACACAGCCTTAAAAACCTCCAATCTGCGTCCTCTCTGGCTGCCTGATCGCAGCCGTTTCCTCGTTAAGTTTGGGTGACATTGGGGAGTCTAATTGGGATTCAAGTGGCTGAGCGGTTAGGGAGTCGGGCTGGTAATCAGAAGGTACCCGGTTTGAACCACGGCTGTGCCAACATGACGTTGGTGTCCTTGGGCAAGGCACTTCACCCGGACAAGAGTCTGCTTAGTGACTAAATATAAAACGTAACTGGAGGTGTGTAGGTGTTGGAGGGGCGGGATCTTCTCACCTGTCTCAGCTAGACGCAGCTCAGCATCCATGTAGTCAAACACCTCCACAGTGAGCTGGAACCTGCAGGAGGTGATCACAGCGTTAGTGACGCCAGGCCCCGCCCCTTTCAAAGCTCCGCCCAGCGTTCCCTCTCTGCTCTGCCCTCCAGGATCAGAGACGAGAGGAGGAGAGAGGACAGAGAGAGAAGAGAGGAGGGGAGGAGAGAAGAGAGGACAGAGAGAGAAGAAGAGAGGAGAGGAGGAGAGAGGACAGAGAGAGAAGAAGAGAGGAGGAGAGAAGAGAGAGGAAGAGGAGCAGAGAGGCGCAGGACACTCACACATTATTGACGTCTGTTCCTGCAGTACGTTCCAGAACCTCGTCTGTAACCTCCAGGTTGGGTCGGATTTCTGAGTGCTGCAAAGAAGATGCCAGGTCAACTCCATCTAACACAGTTCTAATACAGGCTGCCATGCGGCTAAACCGCTTATATTCTACATTTTCATACAGTCGCCTTGACATATATATAGATATATACAGTATATATCTATATATCATCTATCTTGCATCAGTTCGTAATCAATCGAATCAATCGTAAGAAGCATTTCCTAATTCCTTTTGTCAGATGGTGTTTTGTGATTCCACAGCCTTGCTGCCGCAACCACGGCGATGACGCTTCGCTGCGTGTGGTCCTCCTGTCCTGCAGGGGAGCCCTCACCTTTACATGGAACTCCATCTTGGTACACAGGAGCTTAGAGTACAGAGCCACCAGCTGCCCGTATCTGTCGTGAAGGTTGCCCTGGAAACCAGATGTAGCGAACAGTGTTAATCTAAGCTTGATCTGAACAGCAGGAAAAAGGGGAGAAAAAAACGAAACAAATCTAATCTGTATTATCTCCCCGCCTCCTTCCCTCCCCCATCTCATTGTTTGTGGTGGATTAACCACAACCCACACAGGAAGTACTTCTCAGAGGGTGAAAGGCTGTTTGAAAACATGCACAGATGTTTGAATGAGAGAAATAACCCAAGATATGGGCGAGGCTTTCTTTTCAACGGTGGGCGAGTCAGATCTTTTCGAGGGCAGAAAGGCAGGGCCTGACTCACCCAGAGAGCTCCGGTCTCCACGATGGTGCTGTGGTGTCTCATACAGTCCTGCAGGCTCTGTGGGGGGGGGGGGACAACATCAACACAAAAGCCTTAAGAAGGTAACCTGACCAGGTGGAGTTTACAGGTATTCCTTTCGATGAAGCCGGTCTGCTGCAGCCCCTGTGTGTGTTGGAACTTAAGTGTGTTGGAAGAGAGGAAACATTCTAGAACATGCTGGACAGGGGGACCAGGGCTGAAGGGGGTCAGAGAGGCTGAGAGAGGCTGAGGGAGGCAGAGGGAGGCTGAAGGGGTTCTGAGAGAGGCTGAGAGGCTAAGAGGCTGATAGAGACTGAGGGAGGCAGAGAGAGGCTGAAGGGGATCTGAGAGAGGCTGATAGAGGCTGAGGGAGGCAGAGAGAGGCTGAAGGGGGTCTGAGAGAGGCTGAGAGAGGTGAATAGAGGCAGAGAGAGGCAGAGAGAGGCTGACAGAGGCTGAGGGGGGGCCTTACGTTGTGGTGGCCGTCACGGAGCACTTTGTGCACCACATGGCAGAACTTCCAGCTGAGGATGGAGCTGCTGGCCAGGGGGATGCCCAGAGCGTAAGACCAGAAGGTGAACGCTCCCTTCTCCCTGTGGGTCCCCAGAACAATCCCTAGGAGACGTTGTCAAGGAGACGCAACACCAAGGACAAAACACCCTCTCCTGTCATGCATACATGATTCATGTTTGTCTTTTAAATGTCTCAGGCACAAACGGAAGTTTTACTGTTAAAAAACCAAAGCAAAATGCTTTGAAAAGACTCAACGAAAATGTTCACAGCGGTGAAACGTTTTTATACAGCCACACAAACACAGAGAACTACTAGAACTTCTAGCGCTGGTCAAATCAGATCATCTGGTGGTCAGGCAGTCGGTCGGCCATGTTGGAAGGATACGGCGAGCATGCTTCTCCTTCACGGGGGTTTCTGCAGAGTTGATGGCTTTGCTGATGCTGCTGAGCTGCAGGAGAGGAGAGAGAGGACAGCTGTCAATCAGTCTCCACGGTTACTCAAACCTGAACATTCCTTCCTGCTTGTGTGGGCCGGAGTCAGGTGACCTCACAGGGAGGCTGCGATTGGGAGATACTGCGGTCATGTGACTCACCGGGCTTTGGTTTCAACTGTGTCAGCGCAGAGGGAGTGGAGGAGGGAGGGAAGGAGGGAGGGAGAGAGGGGAGGAGAGGAGGGAGGGAGGGAGGGAGGGAGGGAGGGAGGGAGGGAGGGAGGAGAGGAGAGGAGAGGAGAGGAGAGGAGAGGAGAGGAGAGGAGAGGAGAGGAGAGGAGAGGAGAGAGGCAGGGAGGAGAGGAGAGAGGGAGGGAGGGAGGGAGGGTGTCGCCTTTACAAACTACACAGATGGGTCTACAGAGGTTGTTTCAAGGAAATTCAAACCAGAGACCAAACAAGTCCTGCTGTCGCTGAGAAGAATAAAAAAATTGCCGAATGTTTTCAAATGTCATTTAACTAAAAGGAGCTTGTTCTTTAGCTTTGACTGTCAGCTGGAGAGGACAGAAAACAACATGGCTAATAGACCTCTGTAGTGTTAGTGTGGGTGTGTCTTCCATGACAGCAGCTCTCTGCATTCCACGAGTCATCCTGCGTACAGTAACCTCTCAACACCCAGAGATGACCACACATCCATCCAGGGGACCAACAACCGTCTAATCATCGCTCCAAAACACACAGAACCACAACCCAGACATGACCTCAGTGGTTCTACAGCAGCTATTTTCAGCGTCGATTGTCAGCTTTCCAAAATCAACAGCATCAACAGGAATACAGGAACACTTTGAGTTGATTCTAACCAAAACGTCACCAGCTACCCAAAGAAAGTCAAGCACAAATATTGTTTAACTGGACATTCAGCCCCCCCCCCCCCCCCCCCGACTAACCTGACTCCCTAACCACTGAGCCACCAGACATCCAAACACAAAAGGTTAACGAACCTGTCGGACTAAACAAAGAGAGCGACTCAAGGCAAACGAGCAGGAAAGACTGGCTGCTAGAAAATCTTTCAAATAGTTGTTCTCTGCTGAGTCAGACTGAAGCAGCGATGGAGGATGTCTTCCTCCCTGCTTGACACAAACACAGCTTATGACATCACCGAGCAATCCAGCCGGCAAAAAGTCACAAATGAAGGCGTGACTTTCCTTTTCTATATTTCTCCCCATTATCTCCCCCTTCCTCACTCCCAGCCTCCCTATCCCAGCCTCCCTCACCCCCAGCCTCGCCCTCCACATCCCAGCCTCCACCTCTCCCTATACCATTCTCCTCCTCTCCCTATCCCAGCCTCCCCCTCTCCCCCTGCCTCCCTCTCCACTTCCCCTCTCCCCAACATCCCCTCAGCCACCTCCCTAAAACCTCAAACATGCTCACCCTTTGTCCTTCTACTACAGAAACTACCACAAACACTGAATTAGACCAACACAGCTACATTCATGCATGCGCTAGACTAAACACACACACCATACACAAAAACACCAGAATGTTGAGGCTGTGAAGGACAGCGAATCAGCAAAAACGTCACATAAAGAACTAATTTACTTCTCGAGTTAAGACTTGGGAGCCTCAGTAGGCCAACCAGCCCAACACACAAACACACACAGACCCACAAGCAAACACACCACCAAACACACACACAGCCAAATACAAACACACACATTCCCCCAAACGCGCACACACACACCCCAACCAAACACACACCGCATCCTAACAAAGCACAGAGGGGCTACTGTGGCCTCCAGCAGGCCCTCCGGAGGGCAGAGGGAGATGGCTGTCCTGGTTCAGAGGGCCCCCCTCCTCCCCAGGCCCCCACTCGGGCCCTGGCTTACCCAGGGCAGTAGCCAGGGTCTGGGTGGAGGGACTGGGGACAATGATGGGCTTGTTTAGGGGGGTGGGGGGGTGGAGGAAGGACGTCAGCTGGGGGAGAAGATTGGGTTGGATGGAAGCCACGTTCTGGCACACTGGGTCTGGCACCCGGGCCAGGACAGATGGCCAGGGAACAGCATGGCTGCTGGGGACGCCTTCATCATACTTTCAGACTGGCCGTCACTCAGAGGAGGGGAGAGGGGGAGGAAGAGAGAGAGGGAGAGAGAGAGAGAAAAGAGAAAGAGAGGGATGATACCCATAGAGGAGAGAGGAGAGAGAGTGAGTGACAGAGGGAGAGAGAGAGACAGAGTGAGAGAAAGCGAGAGAGGGACTTGGATGAAGAGAAGAAAGAAGCTGACTTGCATCCTGCCTCCCCCCACAGCCTCTCCCCCCACAGCCTCTCCCCCCACAGCCTCTCCCCCCACAGCCTCTCCCCCCACAGCCTCTCCCCTGCTCAGAGGGAATACTGGAACAACGCTGGGAATCCCTTCGGTTGTTCACTGCTGCTCTTCAGGGTCACACAGACGGGCTCTGATTGGCCGCTGGGCACTGATTGGCTGCTGGGCACTGATTGGCTGCCCAAACACATTCCTGATCCAACATGCTTCTGAAAAAACAGCCCCAATACCATGTCAGCAACGGAGGCATTAGGTGACTGCTGAAAGCAGGGAGAGCGATGGGGGGAGAGATTGATGGAGGGAGAGAGTGATGGAGGAAGAGAGAGAGAGAGTGATGGAGGGAGAGAGTGATGGAGGGAGAGAGAGAGAGAGTGATGGAGGGAGAGAGAGGGTGATGGAGGGAGAGAGAGAGGGTGATGGAGGGAGAGAGAGAGGGTGATGGAGGGAGAGAGAGAGAGAGTGATGGAGGGAGAGAGAGAGGGTGATGGAGGGAGAGAGAGAGAGATGGAGGGAGAGAGAGAGGGTGATGGAGGGAGAGAGAGAGGGTGATGGAGGGAGAGAGAGAGAGTGATGGAGGGAGAGAGAGAGCAATGTAGGGAAATACATGAGCTCACGCTAATCCCTGAGGTCAGCCATAAGGTTCTTGGCCAACTACATTGTACATAATTACACAGTACACCCCCCCCCCCCCCCACACACACACACACACACACACACCACCCCCCCCACACACACACACACATACACACACCCCACACACACACTCTCTGGGTTTTAACAGCTTGTTTATGTACCTGGACATCCCTGTTCTGAGGCAGTAAGCTCCTCGCCCATCTGCTGGGCTAGGATGGGACGTGGTGGCGAGGGTTAGCTATGCTGCCCCTTATCAGCATAATTAAACACACCACCTTAGTACCTGGCAGCCGAAGGTCACACTGAGACCTGAACGAGGGGACTGTCACCTTTTAACACCTTAAAAACAACAAGCTAACACCGCAAACACCTCTGAACGTTAACTTGCACTCATATGATGGGATCCAGAGCTAGCATGATAGCTGGTTAGAGAGCTAGCATGCTAGGTTTGGGCCCTCTCTCTCCCCTCTCTGGTTTCAGTCAGTCAGTGGCAGGAAGGATCTCCATACAAACAGGCTCATGCTGTGCCACACAGGCTGAGCTAGATGGAATATCGAGGTCATTCTTCACTGGATATGACTTTGTCACGATGTTGAGGGAAAAACAACAGATTAATGCTGGTGGGAACTCTCACACAGCAGGAAGGTTCTGGCTATTTTCCTCACCCTACGCCATTTTGTAGGCTGCAATATAACAGTCGAGCATATTCTAAATCTGGGCTGTATTTGAACGCTGAGGCGTTTTTCTGTCAGGATATACACATACTCAAAATGATTTACACAATATTGAATTCATCTTTTTAAACATTCGCATGGGAGACATTGAAGAAGAAATCAGCTCATATTTAAAAATCATCAAAAAACTCTGGTCCATCTCAACGATGACTCTCGTCAGATCAAACGCTCGCTGTATCCTGGGAACACCTCTTAAAGCAGTTATCTAATTCCCCAGTCACTTCCTCCTCCATTACAGCTTTCTGAAAACTTTCCCCTGGCAGTAGCACAATAGTGAGCTCAGTCCCCGCAGTGTCCGTACACAGAAACCCAACCCTACCAGACCCTGCCCTTCCTGCCTTTGATGAATTAGCTTGCAGGGCCTTACTGGGTGTCCCTGTATCACTCCCACCCTACAGCACAGCAGACCAGAACCCTGAACGCCAGGGAAAGGTTCAGTTTAGGGTGACTGAGCACACAGGACCAGCGTTCCCAGACAGCGAGACTGGTGGAGCGGGGAGGTCCAGGGGAGGTCCAGGGGAGGTCCAGGGGAGGTACAGGGCAGGTCCAGGGGAGGTCCAGGGGAGGTCCAGGGGAGGTCCAGGGCAGGTCCAGGGGAGGTCCAGGGCAGGTCCAGGGGAGGTCCAGGGGAGGTCCAGGGGAGGTCCAGGGGAGGTCCAGGGGAGGTCCAGGGGAGGTCCAGGGCAGGTCCAGGGGAGGTCCAGGGGAGGTCCAGGGCAGGTCCAGGGGAGGTCCAGGGGAGGTCCAGGGGAGGTCCAGGGCAGGTCCAGGGGAGGTCCAGGGGAGGTCCAGGGCAGGTCCAGGGGAGGTCCAGGGCAGGTCCAGGGGAGGTCCAGCCCCCTCCAGGAGGGTGGAGAGGTTCCCAGAATCTGCTCTCTCCGTGGAGACACTCTCACCAGGCCTCTCACACCAGACTGCTCGTCTATCTGCCCGTTCTGCCATCACAAACCAGCTGGTCAGCCTGGCATCGCCACGACAACACGACGTTGCCGTGGTAGTGTTGGTGACGAGGACTTTTTTTAACGAAACTCCAGGAAACGATGAAGGTGAGAAAGACTATGTCTGTTCTCGGTACTGCAGTGGGGGGCTGGCTGTCTACTTTGCTCCCTCTCTCTCCCTCCCTCCCCCCTTCTCCCTCCCTCCTTCTCCCTCCCTCCCCCCTTCTCTCTCCCCTCCCCCCTTCTCTCTCCCTCCCCCCTTCTCTCTCCCTCCTCTCTCCCTCCCCCCTTCTCCCTCCCTCCCCCCTTTTCTCTCCCTCCCTCCCCCCTTCTCCCTCCCTCCCCCATTCTCTCTCCCTCCCCCCTTCTCTCTCCCTCCCTCCCTCCTTCCCTCCCTCCCTCCTCCTCCTCCCTCTCTTTCATGGGCACTCCAGCAACAGTGACTGGAATTAGGGAGGGCAAACACCACACTCAAAACAATACACACACACACACACACCTCACATAGGTAGAGAGAGTGTCAACAGCAGTCTAGTGTGGGACAGTTGACCTTGCTACTGAGGTCAACAGAGACAGAAACCAGACAGAAACCAGGACATCAGGCATCAAGGCCATCGGATCCTCAAACAGACCTGTACTGTCATGGCAACATCAGCCACTGGATCTAACCTGCAGTGAGAACATGCACATGCAAAGTATAACAAAGATAAAGTTCATCTGAACCAACATGGAGAAGGAGGAAGAATTCCTTTAGGGCCTGTGGGCCAGGAAACAATAGAGTTAGGAAACGATATATATATATATATAGAGAAAGAGAGAGATACAGGGAGATAAGATAGAGAGAGAGGGATGAAGAGTTAAAGAGATAGAGATCAAGATAGAGAAAAGAGAGAGACAGAGAGGGAGAGTTAGACAGACAGACAGAGACAGACAGAGAGAGATCTCCTTGACTTTGTTGACTGCATGTTTAAATCCATCAAAGATAATCCATCAGATCATATCATATCACAGTCACGTGGCCTGCACACGCATGACAGACCTGAGATCATATCCTGCACGTGCATAAACAGGTAAGGATGCGCGAGGAGGTGTTACACGAGACACATTGTCCATGGCCCACTGCCCTCTTAAAGGTCTGCATTTTGTACTATGTTTTTCTGATGGTCACTTTCTGTCAAAACAAGTGGTGTATAGTGAATGATTGTAATTGTATTAATTAATAAAAATTTTAAAAAATGTCCCTGTGTGCAGACTGAGTTTTTAGTTCTACTTCCGCAGCAACTTCTTTCCAATTGAATTATTTAAAACAATCCAGACATAAGCGACTGCCAGTCACTTATTTACACCCTAACCGCATTTCCTACATGAAATGTACCAGTTTATTTTTTAGAATAACCCTTTATGGTGCGTTAAAGCCTTTTTGTATTTCATTCTGAAGAGAAAGTATCATATTTGTTTGAAAGACTATCGTCTTAGGTGACAGGTCAATAGTCCTGCATATAGACTCCAAACCCTTAAACAGCGTTTAAACCCTTGACAAAACACTGACAAAAGACATCCGCTTAGAAATGTCAATAGAATTAGCAGATTATAAAATGCGTCCAGATTTGAATGACTGACACTTCACCATAATCGATTGCATACATATGGTTGGTAGATCTGCGGAAGAAAAAAAAACACACAATACCAATCATGTAACCTAACCTGGCCGGTATGGCTGCGTTTACCTGCTGTTTGTCGAAATGCTCCCTCTCAGCTCCTAAATTCGTCTCGGTTCTTTTGCTTTTCACCCTGGAAGGCACCTGTCGTATAGAGTTCATCCTTCACGCTGGAACCGGGTTTAATTCTCAGAAATAATCGACGGTAACCGAGCGGCGTTTTTTGAATAAAGATTAAACCGTGTCTTCGTGTCTTCTCTCGCTTTAAGAATCCCAAATCAAACGGGTGAATTAGATTATTCTAGGGAAATTATTCGGCAGTAGAAAGTTGGCGAGCGAACGTTCGGTTCCAGACGTTCGATTCCAGCCACTGGCGTTCGAAAGCAGCGCATTCACTGGGAAACACACATCACAGCTTGAAGGAGGACAGAATGAAGGCTGTGTTTTCTATTCGGATCCTCGTTCAGGTTACATGGGATGATAAGAGGGTAGTTCGCTCATAGCAACGCGGGGGGAGCCAGTGCGACAGGAAGGGAGGGGGGCGGGGGGGGGGGGGTGTTAAACTACGTCATGCGGTATTGACACTAAGTATTTTTTATTGTATTAAGTCGTTAGAAACATGTTTTCAGCCCTGGTCACACCTTTCAAATCAAGGTTAGTGTAAATTTAAATGGATATATTTTAAAAAAAAAATCTTATTTGAATTAGTAATGAAGGACCCAATACATGCAACTTCCTATATTATTAATTTGTCAAATCTATATCCAAACTACACTAGACACAGTCCATTGAAAGACTAGGACGTTTTACAAGCATTGTTCTATTAAAATTATTAAAAATATGTCATTGAGTGTTAAAGGTCATATGCTGTCAATGATTCACTAGGCCCTTAATTGCAATTTTACAGAAAGATGCTAATGGCTACAGAAACCCACATTTCGAAACATGAAAAACCCACAATGGTTTATTTTAATTCTGGGTAAACTTGGAGTGAAGCCTGTCATGCTAATGCTGACGTTAGATTTTCTCAGTCGTACCCTGCATAAAACGTGTTTTTCAAGTCTGTCAAGTGTGGTCATGCAATCACTGTCCCTGTGGATCACAACTTTGATCTCCAGTCGTGTGTGTAACAAACGATACATTTGCATCAATGATGCAGGGATTTCAGTGGCTGTTCTTTTGTCCGTTGTTCTGATTTTAAAAGTATGTTATTCGCAATGACAGTTTGTGCTTTGGTATGAAGGTAGAGAGAGGGAGATACAGAAAGGGAGGGAGGGAGGGACAGAGAGCGACAGAGACAGAGGGAGAGACACAGACAGAGACGGAGAGAAACAGAGACAGCGAGACACGGAGAGATACAGAGAGAGAGAGAGAGAGAGAGAGAGAGAGAGAGAGACCGAGACAGAGACAGAGAGACAGAAAGACAGAGAGACCGAGAGAGAGAGACAGACAGAGAGGGAGAGAGACAGAGGGATTGTTTATGGTTATTCATTGAGACAAGATGTGTTTCGAACAGCACAGGTCAAACGGGCTCGCTCACATTCCAACCCTGCCCAGAGAAACTGGTCTCTCACCCTGTGATCTTTACAGGGATGGATCTCTGCTCATTTAAACACGTTTGACACGTGTGGTTCAAACATTATAAATGTGCATACCTTTACAAATGATTGTCAAACTAGTATGAAGATTCTTCTAACGCTGAGAAACTGTGTGAAAAGGGTTTTTTCTTTCTTTTCTTTTAATTCCAAACAAGTGTTAGTGAAACAAGTGTTAGTTTTTAACAAGTGTTAAAAACACTTATCGTTGTGAAATACACATCAACGCCAATTGGACCCGTCGATAAGATTAGACCACACTGCCCCCTAGTGGACATTATGTAGCACGACATCAACTTTTTCAGTCTTAATAGTTTAAGTTTTGCCTCTTATAGCCTGGTGGTGAAGTAGCTGTCTAGAACTACATATAACATCTTGTTAAGCTTGGTGTTTTTATCTGAAACGAAGCTATTGCATTGGGTTATAATATCTAGATGAAGGTTAGATATAGATTTACAGAACACTACTATTTGGCCAAGAGTTCATTTCAGTCCTTAAAGCTATTCGGAAAATAAACTGAATTGAAACTCCGCGTGTTGTGAAATGTATATGTAGTTTTCACAAAAAGGCTGCTGCTCCTCTCCCCATAGACGCTTATTTGACCCTCATTAAAAACGCAGAGCAGAGTGTTATGTGTTAAAGTCATATTCTCTCAATGTTTGCTTCCGTTTATTGACGCCTAGTTTGTTTGGATCAAACAAAACTTCACAACCCCTGAGGACCAACGACAATGTTCCGCTGTGCTCAGACCCAGGCCTGTGCTTCTCCCACCCAGGCCACCTTCCCCCAGTCAATGTAAACATGCTGAACTTAACCCTGTGATGTCACACAAGAATTCAGATGCCCTTGTTTTCTCTGACAACACACAGAAATTGAGCATGACACAGCCACAGCAAGTCTCACCAACCTGCTGCCTTGTCCTGCTATTTCAACAGCCTTGACACAATACTCTTTTTTTGTGTTGTTGTTGAAGAATTTACAACTGAACAAGGACACACCAACACCAAAATGTTGGGGACTTTATTGCGGATGATTTTCCATCTTGGATTCCCTTCCTGACGCCTCACACGGACGAGGAATGTGTTCAGGGTTCCCAGGTCAGATGTTCGTCTTCACCGGGTAACGGGTCACGGTCGTCGACGGTAACGATGGTGAGATGTGTTGATGTGGATCTGCTGGCCAGAGTCCTGCCTCCTCTCCTGCTGTTGGAATGTGTTCTGGGTATCCTTGGCAACAGCCTGGCTCTCTGGGTGTTCTGCTTCCATCTAAAACCCTGGAAGAGCAGCACTGTGTTCCTCTTCAACCTGGCCGTGACCGACTTCCTGCTCAACGCTGGACTTCCGGCCCGAGCCAGTTACTACCTGCTGGGGATGGACTGGAGGTTCGGGGACGTCTCCTGCACCGTGTCGCTATTCATGCTGGCTTTGAACCGCAGAGGGAGTATTCTGTTCCTGATGGCCATCGCTGTGGACAGGTACGTCCGTGTGGTCCATCCTCACCACCCTCTGAACTCCATGTCTCTCTTCAAAGCCTCGTGTCTCTCGGCCGGGCTGTGGATGGTCAACGTGTCGTCCAACGCTCACCTCCTGTTCCGCTCGCACTTCTTCCAGACTGAAAACTCCACCTTGTACAAGTGTGAGAGTTTCACCCGGAACGATCAGCTCAACAGGTCCATGTTCATCCTGGAGTTCCTGCTGTCCGTGGGGATCATCCTGTTCTGCTCTCGGAGGATCACGGACAAGCTGCGAGCCAGACCTCTGGACAGGACGGCACGGATCTGCAGGGTCCAGCGGAGCCTCTGGGCGGTGACGGTCATGTTCGTCATCTGTTTCCTCCCCAGCAACATCACTCGCTTCCTCATCTGGGCCAGGGATGCCTTCTTGGCGGGCGGGGAGGGGGACTGTGATGCTAACAGCCCTCTGGAGACGTCCTTCTACATCACCATCTGTCTCACCTACCTCAACAGCATGCTGGATCCTGTCGTTTATTACTTTATTAACCCGGCGTTCAAAAGAATCTACAGGAAACTTCTGAAGGACAGCTTGGGAAAGGTCAGGGCGGATAAGAGGAACGAACAGGGTCCTCAAGCGCTGTCTGTCGAGGACAATGCCGATAATGTCCAACCGACTATTATATAGAGTGATATTTTTTAGAGTGATATTTACGACTTTCTGGGGGGGAAAAAAACAACATTTTGTCTGTTAAATCGCTCAGTAATGTTATGCTTTTATTTTTAAATTAGTATAATAGTATATTAGTAAATAGTATTGTAAAACACGCATATCTTCAGCACGTACTGAAAACTGGCAAGATTTTCCCCACCTAACTCCCATTCACTGTCCCTAGGCTACCATTAAAATAGTACAAGTTCACGATTAAAAGGAAGAAATAAATGTTTTAATAAGATGCAAACGTATTTATTTATGTGTGTATAAACAGTATGACTGGATGAAAAGGGGGTGAAGTGCAAAAAAAACAAGAACTCTACACAAGATGGATCAGTGGACTCTCTAGACCACAACCCCGTTCTCCATGTTGAGCAACTCCTGTCGAACAAACAGTAAAGGCCATTTATATACATATATATATATATGTTACATAAACGTATAGACAAACCAAACAGGTTTTGTTCTGCGAATACAGAACTTGTTCCTGTGAGTTGACAGTTAGGAGTTACCTTGAGGGTCTGGGCTTCTGAGCAGTTCACAGCTGCAACCTTCCCTGCCTTCCTCTCCCAGAAGTCCAGGTAGTCGCGGGCGAGGCTGTGCGCTTCCTCTTTACTGAAACATCAACAGCAGAACATCACCTGTTTTATCACCGACAACAAGTTATGTCAGAAGTGTTTCACCTGGACAGGAGACCAGGAGGGATCGAACCAGGCGCCAGAGGGTCAACAGGGTGCGGGTTTTCACGTCAACCAATCACGAAATCTGTTGGAGTAGTGTGCTTTGTTGACGTGAAAACCTGCACCCTCTTGACTCTCGATGGCGCATGGCTTGACACCAGTGTTGTACACAGTAGAAACCCAGTAGAAACACTGTCCCTCAGTAGAAGAGGTGATTCCATACCAGTCCTGGCTGATCAGGTACTCCAGCAGACTCTTCAGCTGAGGCAGGACCCCGCTGGAGATCAGCTGCTGCTTCAGGTGACTGAAGTGTTTGGTCTTCCAGACCTCCTGGTACTGGCTGTGCTGGCAGATGAACATCAGCACGGTCTCTCTTATCTGTGGGCAGAGGGAGGAGAGGTTCAACGCCCCCCGCGGACGGAAGATGCAGGGAGAAGAGGGAGGACCCTCCAGTCTCTCTCTCGCCCTGTCCAGACCCGGTGGGTGAGGGGGAGGTCAGGGAGGGGGAGGTCAGGGAGGGTGAAGGAGGGTGAGGTCAGGGAGGGGGAGGTTAGCTCACCGTGGAGGGAACTCCAGCCAGCTCCCCTGTAGTCATCAGATCGTCCACTTGCTCCAGGAGAGTGATGGGGTTACAAGCTGACAGCAAGCCCTGCAAGCAAACACACACACACACACACACACACACACACACACACACACACACACACACACACACACACACACACACACACACACACACACACACACACACACACACACACACACACACACACACACACACACACACACACACACACACACACACACAGCACACACTTCAGGACCTTTCAACAGGCTGTGGCTCCATCCAATCACACGTAGCTTAAATAGGTAAATATCTTGTACCTGGATCTGCAGCTGCTTCTTCCTGGGACAGGGGATGAGGAGGAGGGATCCCAGAGCGAAGGCTGGCAGGCTGAACTGGGCGAAGCGGTTAGCGATGCCTATGAGGTCCAGGCTTAACAGGAACGGGCACCTAGAAGGGGAGGGGTGAGGGTGAAGGTCAAGGGTGAGGGATGAGGGTCAGAGATGAGGGTCAGGGGTGAGGGATGAGGGTCAGGGATGAGGGTCAGGGGTGAGGGATGAGGGTCAGGGTCAGGGATGAGGGTCAGGGGTGAGGGATGAGGGTCAGGGATGAGGGTCAGGGGTGAGGGATGAGGGTCAGGGATGAGGGTCAGGGGTGAGGGATGAGGGTCAGGGTCAGGGATGAGGGTCAGGGATGAGGGTCAGGGATGAGGGTCAGGGTCAGAGATGAGGGTCAGGGAATAACACACAGGAACGCAGTTTAAAAAAACATCCAACTGTAGAAGCGTCCTTCAAGTTTTAGATTTGAAAACTGTGGTGTGACCCTCAAGGGGGGGGGGGGGGGGGCGTGCCAGTTTGTACTGACTTGAGGAGGAGGAGGAAGGTCCTGTACATGGTGGCCTGCTGCCCAGGGCTGAGGGGGAGGGAGGCTGGGGAGAACACAACCATCATCATCATCACAATCATCATCATCATCACTATCATCATCTAACGAGCTTAACATCTAACGAGCTTAACGAGCCTGTAGTGATCACCTGACACAAAGGGAGCCAGGATCATACTCCTCCACGTCCTGGAAAAGCTGGACACCTGAGAACACAGAGAACACAGAGAACACAGGCAA